>PVKU01015453.1:0-18317 GCA_004027475.1 Anoura caudifer | reverse complement strand
CTTAACGCCACCTCGAATAGACACACAGGGACCTGAAAATCCTTGGCTGGCAGTCTGCCCTGGCATTCGGAACCTCTCATGTGCTACCACCCTTCGACCAAAGACAGAGGGACGTTATTATTTGAGACCTGACTGTTGGCCCTCCTTAAACCCCTAAATCTGGGAGAAGGACAATAGACAAGTTAAAGCAATGAAAGGAGCAAAATAATGACAGACTGGTAAGTGCTACCAAGGACGGCAGGGGGGTGACAGGGCAGAGATGGGCTGCGCAGCAGAGGGCCTGGCAGGGCAGCAGGGCGGGGACTCCCTGACAGGTGGTCAGGAGGGGACGGTGGAGCAGAGCTGCCCCAGCAGTGAGAGCCTGAGGAGGGCCTGCTGTGGGCAGGAGAGAGGACACTCACCCACACCTCCGAAGGGCAGAGAACTGAGCGTGAAGTGCATGATCACGTCATTGGCTGTGACCCCGCCGCTGGATGTGCTGTCAATCATCCGTCGGAGAAGCTGAGCGACAGAACAAAGGCTCCGGGTCAGTAGCGCCACAGTGGGCTGTGTGCTGGAACACATGGTCTGCCTTCAAGTGTTGGCACAGCTCTTTGAGTTTGGAGACACTGTGCCAAGAGCTTCACCAAAAATAAGTCTTTCTGCCATCCTCTCTAGAACACTGGGAGTCTCCTGCTTCCCAAGTCATGGAACAACTCAAGGAGAGGCAGATCCCTGGACCAAAGGACAGACAGCAAAAGTACTCACTACTTAACCTCTCGGACACACATCTAGTGCTTTGAGGGAAGTGGCCCCGAATTGGTCCTATTAAGTTGGACTACCCAAAAAGGCAGCACACAAAGCATTTTTTAAAGTAAGAGACCATTCAAGACTATACTCTGGCATTTAAAATTGTTAATAATTCTCTATCTTTGCTTTACAGAATATGACTTAGGTTGCTTTGAAATGTCACAAATATTCAAGATTTAGTGCCAGTTTCTGAAGAACTAAATGGCTGTCCTAAGCCCCTAACAGGGAAAAAGACACTTGCTGAGTGGTGCAAGTCATCTGCCCTGGGTGCCAACAAGCCTGAGGGTTCTTTCTAGGAAACAGCAGGGGACTACCCACCACAGATCACCCAACTGCTGTGCACCCAACCAAAGCACTCCACCCAAGTGCACCCTGGCCAGGAGACTTGAGGTTTTAGGGTCCCATCCACCACATCACCTAAGGTCATTTAAAATGCCAGACCTCTGCTTGTGCATCATCCCTTCTTTACTGAGCTGTAGACCAGTCTCACTTAGCACACCACCATCTCCTGAAGCTACAACTATCCCACCTGTCCACCACCAGAGGCTCACCAATACATCTGATCCATGAACTCAAACCTTGACCTTCCCATCTTCCCCTTTAGATATCGCTTTTCTTCAGAGGGCTCTTGAACCTACTTGCCCACCTTGAGGCCACTGTCCCTGAGCAGCAGCCAGTACCCCTGTGATGCAAATAAATCAGCCACACTTCCTGCACTTTTCCAGAGGCCAGGCTGCCCACGCTGCTGTCACATGGCATAAAATGTTCCCCTGCAGGTACGGTTGTACCATCTTCACAGCAAAGCAATGTAACTGGAGGAACTGAAGGTGTCACAGAGGTCTCTGTCGCACACAACCCCATCTGAGGGGCTGTGAATACCACCTGAGTAAAAGGAGGTGGGAAGCTCATACACAGAAATGTCCAGCAGATTCATGTCAGAAAAGCTCCTAATGGTGGTACATGAAATTCTTCCAATGACAGGGGAGGTACTTGAGTTAAAAAAACTTGTCACCGCCACCCATGGAGACACAGATCTTTTCCAAGGAGCATAGGAAAGGTTACAACCAGAGCCCCAGGGCCTTATTACCCAAGACAGCAATCTAGGACCAGAGCCTCAGTTGGTAGATTCTGGTATCACACACAATACACCATCATTTGCTTTACCACAAAGAGGGAACACAAGTTATAGTAGTGGCTTATCATAGCGTGCTGTTCTCTAAAGTTTACCTTATTGTTATGAGAAAATAGATAGAAAGCCAAGGGCTTTTCACGTTCATTTATGAATTTTATGGCTTCATCTGCATTCTTCACAGGTACTATTGGAAGAATTGGTCCAAAAATTTCTTCTTGCATCACCTTGGTTTCAGGATTAACGTCAGTAAGTATTGTTGGGGCTGAAAAGGAAATAAATAGGCAAAGTAAAATGCTACAGAAGACAGAAATGCAAAATGCTCACCTTACACTTTTTTTTATCAGGTCACCTATCTGTCCTGTCTCTATTCCTACCCAAGTGCTATCCATTGGGGAAAAGTGCTGAGTGTGCGGGCAAACTGTGCAAATTAAATGACCACAAGCACATGAACCAGAGGATCCTCATGCAAACCAAAATAAAGATATATACCTGGATATATCCTATATGTGTTTAACACTGTTCATAGTCATATTCGTATCTATGTTCATAACAGGAGATTACGTTCACATCTTTCTGGGAGCAGACAGACCCTCTGTGGATGAAATCAATAATTCTTTTTTTTTTTAATCCTTACCCAAGGATATGTTTACTGAATTTTTTAGAGGACAGAGGAGAGAGTGGGAGGGAGAGACGGGGAGAGAGAGAGGGAGAGATTGATTGATTGAGATTGATATTGATCAGTTGTCTCCTATACCCCATATGCGCCCTGACCAGGGACTGCACTTGCAACCCTTGTATATTCCATGGCAGATCAAATCTGTAACCATTTTTAGTGCACAGGATGATGCTCCAACCAACTGAACCACCAGGCCAGGACAACACTTCTTAATTCAAGTGCTTTCTTTCATAGAATCTCATTGACCTTTATTTCCATTCCATTACAGATTAGGAAAGCATATTTAAATGGTCAACAGTCCCTGACCCTTAGAGTTCAGTGTTCCAGCCTCTATGGGGAAGGTGCGCAAGAAAGAAGGGCGCTCTGGACGTTGAAGAAGCTTTGCAGAGCATCCCAACACTCACTCGAGTCAGTCACGTCTCTCAAAAAGAGCCTGTGAATGCACTGGATGGTCAACCAGAAAGGAAGACACCTGACAATGATGAGGTGGCTCTTTCCCTTTGCTCCTAGCGTTCTCTAGGTTCTGACAACGTAGTGGCAGCTCTTGCCAGCACACTCCACTAGTGTAAAAGCTGCTTCCCTGGTCAGAGGAGTGATTGGTTTGGGTGTCCACCCTCCTCTGCATAGCCAAGTGCTCAGATAAGATGACCCTGACTCTAGGTCAGGAGAAAGTCCACAAGTAGTCTGAGCTAATCAGGATAGACCTTTCCTCCTGCCATTGATTCGCCTAGAAGTGGGCAAAGGCAACATGCTGAGGATGGGATTTTACGAGGCTATTCCTGAGCCACTGAATTCACAGGCCAGAAGTACTCTGAGGCTGCTCATTATTGAAGAATACATTTTCCTTATTGCTTAAGTCCTTTAAGTTTTTTTTTAAAGTTTCATTATTTTGTAATTCACAGCAACTTATCAGATAAAAGAAGATAAGTAAAGCTAGTTGGGGCAGCTTTTCTGCCAACTAAATGTGTAATTTTTATGTTGTTTCTTTAGAAAAATGTGCTTAAAATTCAAAACTAATACATATTTATGGCAAAGGGTAAAAAACACAAAAAGACAGTAAACAAATAATGTCAGGCACAATAGAGCAAAGAAGTTATTTCTGCAACAGCTCTGGCAGCAGCTGCTTGTGGACTCGTGGCCGAGCTACCTCCTCCTTTGTGCCATTTTTCCACCCACACACTGGGACCAATTACACAGAGCTCTATTCTGCTTCTCAGGGCACAAAGGAAGAAAAAAATTAGATAAAATATGTGTAAATATAAAAAACCTATCACAATACAGGTGGTATTACTAAATAAGTGCATACACATGATCATCTTTTAAGGGTTTATAAAAGTATACCAGAAAGCAGTGTTTAATAGCTTTTTAAACACTAAATATCTGTTTATTGTCAGTAAATAGTGTCAATAAAACTGTCAAATTGTCACTGCCCCATGAGAAAAGGTGGATTTCCATTACCTATGTAGCGGGTGGCTTCATCAGTGTCCCCACCAAAAGCTATCTTTTGTCCTTCAAGCAAACTTAGTATCCTCTTAAAATGACGAAGATTGATGATCCTTTCATAATCAGGGGATTCTTTTATGTTTTCTCCATAAAATTCCTATTAAAGCAATGTTTACTTGTCACAAAAGATCCAGATTTCAATTTAATAAGTATGAAATCCACTCCTGCCCCCAAATCAAACAGGCTTTATACCATCACACCCCACCCCACCAAGTACTTTAATAGTGCAGACTGTGCCTGACTTACAGGGTTCAACTCATGATTTCTTGACTTTATGATGGTATTAAAGTGATACACATTCAGTAGAAACTGTACTTCGAAATTTGATCTTTTGCTGGGCTAGTGATACATGGTACAACACTATCTCATAGTGGGCAGCAGCAGCAAGATGACTTGCCCGGCTGTAGGCTAATATAAGTGTTCTGAGCACGTTTAAGGTAAGCTAAACTAAGCTATGATGTTCAGTAGGTTAAGTGTACTAAATGAATACCAACTTACATATTCTATTTTATAATGGGTTTATCAGGATGTAGCCCCACTGTAAGTCAAGGAGAATCTGTGCTAGCTATGAATTCCTTGTCAAGGATGAGAATTAAAGCACGCACACACACTTATCATGTTCCATGGTTTTGGGGGTTCAAGTGGATCTCATGCAAGAGCAGGCGCAGAAGGAGGCCTCGCTCTACTCCAGGGCCACACTGGTTTGCCCCTCCTTTGTGGTTGCTCTCCTGCAAACAGCTGCAAGCTGCAGCAGAGATCCTCTGGTCTGCAGCCTGAACTGTTCACTGGCTGGCCCTTTACAGAAACAGTTTGCTGAGCTCTGTGCTATCTCACTGTATCTTAACATCTCTGGACTGGTATTTCCACCAGTCGCAGATAACAGGGAAACCACTCAGAAGATCAAAGTACAGTTTTGGTAAATTAAGCAAGTAAAAAAACCCCAAAGGCCATATAATCAATATTTATTATGTAAAACAAACACAGAATCACTGAACTGCTGTATCACTTCAAAGCCTTATGACAGCTCTAGGCTTACTCTCAGACCACAAGGAGCCCTGCTCCCCTACCCTCCACAAACAGCCTCTGGTCTGGGTGGGGTGAGACGTCCCAGCTGCATGCTGAAATGCAAGTCTTTGGGCCCTGGCTCCAGTGCCACCGACCGTGGTTTTTAATGTGGCTGTGCCTCAGCATCACCAGGAGACCCCAGACCACCTGAATCCCAGTCTGGAGGGCATGACTGGGAACTTCTCTTACGTGGCTCCCTAGTGACCTCAGTGGAGAACGACTGTGTTAAGCATATGAAATGCCTCAAAGAAAGACTGCGGGCTCACTCCTATGAAGACGAGTTTGTCACCCTATTCCACTAAGCACATCCTCTCCAATTCTCACGTATTTCCAGTCTCACAGGGGTCTTTAAGCGGCTCTTTGTCAGCCCACATTCCTCAAATCCAGCTACTTCCCCTTTCATATTCTCCTTGTCTGGCTCCGTCTTCAGTTGCATCACTTCTGCCCAAGACCCCTGGCACTCAGGCTTGCAGTCACCCTGTCCAGAGCACTGCACTTCTCTACCTTTCCTGGTTGTGTTTAGTCTCCACTCCTTTGGTGCTCTTGACCCTTCCTCTCACTGCTCAGTTAGCACCCCTCAACTGGACAACTGTTCCAATTCTCTCTCCCACCCAAGGGCGTAACAGCCCACTGGTGAACTCTGTCACACTGGCTCATCCCATTCCTTGCCTTATTCCAAATTTTATGTTTCTTCAAGGCTGAGCTCAGGACACCACCAACCAGCCTGCCTAGATTCCCCCGCTAAAGATCTTTAAACACTGGAAAACTGATAACCATGCCAAGAATATACAGTAAATAGGTATTTGATTAACTCATCCCTCCAAACTATTGGCTTTCCTAAACACTCTATGTACACAAGAACTGATCACCTTACCTAGCAATGACCACTATGCCAAAGCACCCTGATTATACTTCAAAGTATTAGCCACATGCTCTCAAAACCAAAAGCATAGTTACTTCATTTTAAAGCACTGATTTTTCAACCAGCATGCTGCAACAATTTGTAAAACATGCAGTACCTATCTATGTAGGCAGGGGCACTGACCTCTTTTCCCTTAGACTGTCAAATAAAAAGTGACAGCAGCCACACAACAGCAGCCATCCAGTGTGAATGACTCCAAATTATACTGTTTTTTTGTTTTTTTTTTTCTTTTGGGGGGGAAATTGTCAAAAATATATTTTTCAGTGTGCTGGATTTTAGCAATTAGTCTGTGTGTGTGGCATGCAATGAAAAAGGTTGAAAATTCCTGTTTTAAAATATGTGCCACAATTAACCAGTTGTTTCATCAACGAATCAATTAGTCAAAGTGGGTTTTAACCAGCCTAATCTTGATCTCAGTAGGCATTTTACAAAAGGGGCACAGAGCATTTTTAATCAGCCAATAGGCTAATTTAGTCACATTAGAATTTTCCTGGGAAAGGGAGGGTATATGGATGCTGCCTACAAAGAGTTGATTTGAACGACCTTAATGAAACCAATGGAATCAGATGTGTTAAGCACCAACCTTCACATTGTCCTTAATCTTCTGCACAATTTGATTCTGGAGAGATGGTTCACAGAGAATGTAGTCAGGAGCAATGCAGGTTTGACCACAGTTCATGTACTTCCCCCAGGCTATGCGTCTGAGGGGGAAAAACCCAGAAGTGCTAGAATTAGGTCTATGATTCATCTGTTACATAATTTTGCATTGTTTGAATGTTTTCAACTAGCCTATAGTCATAGACTTACTTGGTAATCTTTATAAAACATGTTTTAAGAACTCATATCTAAATCAGCTGACTGGAACTTAGAATGCATTTTCCAAACAATGTGAAGTACTCAAAAGAGCAGGGAAATTCTCATGCCAGCTCATGGGAAATGGGATTGTAGAGCAGTGAAGCCATTCCTTGCTACTAGAAAAGAGAGAGCCTCCCCACACCCACTTCCTCCTCCCACTCCAGCCAAGAGGACATCAGGGATGACAGGAGTTCCATACAGACTCCATCTCTTCTGGCTTCGGCTTTAGGTCCTGCTGGCAAGGTGTTCAAGCTTGCAGAACAACAGCCCCTCCCTGCACGGGCAAACTGTGCCCATGTAGGGACCAAAGTCTATGACGTGAACGTTTTTTACCAATGGAGGGTCCCACATTGTAGCAAGTAGACTTCTACTTAATGAAGCCAGAGTCACCCCAGCCCAACCCTCTACATCTTATCCTTGCTACCCATCTCTGAAGGGGAAAGAAAGCCACAGCACTCTGAGCACATGGTCAGTTCCAGGTTTTGGTACTTCCTGACAGCTAAACCTGATTTGGCAGAGATAACCTGAAATCTTTTGTTTTCTAGTTCCCTGATGCAAGATGCTGGTCTAACTTAAAAGTAATATTGGTTTTATCAACAAAGGAACTCAGTTAAGAGATCAATGTATCAACCTTTCTATTGAAAATTTAAAGGTTTTTATTTAGGCACACACAGTGCTTTCGATTACCTACTTCCTGAACCATCTAGCAGCAAAATAGTACAATTTCTTACAGATCTATAATCTAAAGAACAGAAAGCACCTTCTCCACAACTCCTAAGGGAAATCTTGTCATGTCATGACCTACTGCTCATCTCCACAGGCAGTGGCACAAAGGGACAGTGGTAAAAGAGTCCTGCTGCCCCTGAGGACATCAATCATGGAAGCTGAATGATATTTCTTGCTTGGGGCCAGGAGGCATGGGTTCCAATGTAAAAAGGACACATCCACCTATTTGGAAAAACCTCTACTGTGCTAGGCCAACTCCAGATGACAAGTCAGGCTCACCTGCAGGCGATGTCCAGGTCACAGTCTTTGTCAATGTAACATGGACTCTTGCCTCCCAGTTCAAGGGTCACAGGAGTCAGATGCTTGGCAGCAGCTTGCATGACAATTTTTCCAACTGCAGTGTTTCCAGTATAAAAAATGTGGTCAAATTGCTGCTTCAGAAGCTCTGTGGTTTCATCAACACCGCCATTAACAACAATATACAGGTCCTTAAAGAAAGACAGATGTAAACACTTACACTGCCAGATTAACCTGATTGTGTAACATGAGCAGTTTCTTCACCAGAAACATGTAACATTGAGTAAAACCACGAAAAGTTGGAGACCTGCCCCTGTGAGGACAGAATGGGAACAGACAGTGGAAAAGGGCAGAACAGAGTCAGATGGCATCTGAGAGCCATCAGCCTTCTGTGGAACTGACTGGAGGGCCCAGTGTTTCCAACGTGAGCTCAGCAATGAAGACACCAAATAGAAGAGAGCAGAGGGGTAGACTTGACCATGGAAAAGATGGGGGCTGTGCAGGTTGGGGATTTGGGTAATAAAACGGTGGCTGCTGTGAATGACCACAGGATAGGCCCCACCCTCATGTCTTAACCTGAACATTCTCTCCCTACACAGCACAGCACAGGGCTTAGCCTGTGGTAGGAACCAAGTAAAGCATAGCAGGTGAGAACACTTGCTTTTGAAGTCAGGTCTGGGGTAAATCTTCCCTCTGTGAGTTATCAGCTCACAAGACCTTTGGCAAGCACTGAACATCTCTCAGCCTCAGTTTCCTCATCTGTTACCAGGGAGAAGTCACACAGCTTGGATTGAGCCCTCACAGGACTGCGCTACTATTAAAACTATTATGAAAAAGGACACATCTTGAAAAATAACATGAAAAGCAATGACAGAACAGAAGGCAAGGAAGACAGAGATAAGTTCAAAAGATTCTAAGGTGCAGGCATGAAGTAAAAGTTGGCTTGTGGACCTCATGTTCCACTTGGTCTCTTGCTAATTAGGAGGGCTAATTAGTCCTCATTCACTTCATAGTTCAACTGCCCAAAAAACGTTTCAAGTTTTAACTTGCATATGGCTTAATCAGCACAGCATATGTGACTGATCCCCACAACAAGCTAAGTGAGACAGGGTGGGCATTACTCTATCCATCGGGCAGTGAGACAGTGAAGAATTTACCCCGGTCAGGAGCAAAGTAGGACCTTCAAACTCTATCTTCTGGTTCCAAATCCTGCGCAATCTATGACATCTGTTTTTATCCTTCTGAGCTAGACAACCACAGCCATCAGAACAACACTGTTCTGTGGGCTGCTGTAACAGGGCTTACAATGACAAAGAACAGTATTATTCCAAGGGCCAGGGTTGGCCTCTAGATTATTATATATTAATATGTACTTGTAGTTACAAGTATGACATTTTAATAAGCTGCCTGTCAATGGAAGTGAGATGAGAACTCCTTCCTGCAGCAAGTCCCTGTGGATCTAACAGTCCCAATTCCATGGTGGGGCCTCCTGTGCCCCTTCCTGGGGAAGGCGTGAGAACCTTGGATTTGAATGGAGGAGTGAACCACCTGTGGTTGAGGAAATCATTTCCATCATTCAGCTTTGATACCCTCAAATGCCAGCACTTTAACCTGAGTGATGGTCCCTACTCTGGCTTAGGAGGCAATTTTCCTTCCGTAGCTTCATGCCACAAACAGGCTCACTTTAAACGTATAAGTGTTCTTATACAGTCGTGCTCCACTGAGACAAGAGAGGTTGTCAGAACCCAGCACAGCACTAATTCCTCATTAAATAATTTTCTCTCTAAATGAATACATCTAAAATCGTGTTAGATCAAACAAAGGTCAATCCAAAATGCCAGATGGCAGAAGACAATCTATATGTGCAGCAGGGGTGCCTATGAAACCATGGGCCCAAATGTATTTCCTAACCATGAAACAGCTGAGCTATTCCACAGTTTATTTTGGAGCTTAACTTCTTTTATTAAGCCAGCTGCTGGAAGCTTAAGGAAAAGCAAACAGATCCCCAGCCATCAATCACACACACTAGTAGAGAGGTCAGATGGTGCTCCCCACAATAAGCAGATGTGTTGAAGATGATCAAGACATTCTTACCTGGTCTAAATACTGGGGAAGGAGCCTAGCCAAGATGTTGGCTGTATTTTCACTTAATTCAGAAGGCTTGATAATCACAGCATTTCCTAAACAAAGCAAAAAGCAGGACATTATCATCTAATGCTCAACTAAACTTTTTAATAGCTACCAAAATGGTGTTCATGTAGGGAATTCAGGCTAAGTATTCCAATCATTTCTGTCGCGGTTAATTCTGCTCTTCTTCGTTATGAGCATAAGAGCTTGTCTTGCTTTCTCAAATGCTAACTTCTTGGTTCTCATTATCTTCAGGTAACTGACAATAGGCTTCATCAGCCTCCCCCACTCTATCTTTCCATCACTTTTCTCCTGCTTCCACTGTTGAATTTTACTCGCTGTCCTGCAATTATTGGGCAAAAAGATCAACATAAAGCTATTGATCTGAATCCTATAGAAGTGAGACATTAATCTCTTGGCATTTACTAGAAACCCAAGCTAGCTTTACTACCGAAGCCCTTACCTGAATGAAGAAATGGTCAGACAGAATCAAATGGTTCATCCAAGGCCAGAGCTGACAACTGACAGTACATTAGAATATGGATGCCTGATCCCAAATTCCTGAGGCTGTACTTATGCCTTTACACCCTCATAGGTTCATTTCCTGGGTGCTATGAAAAATAGTTATGCTGGCCCTGACCAGTGTCGTTCAGTTGGTTGGGTGTCATCCTGTGAAGCAAAAGGTTGCGGGGTTGATTCCCAGTCAGGGCATATGCCTGAGTTGTGGGTTCCATTCCTGGTTGGGGCACATTCCAGAGGCAGTTAATCCTTGTTTTTCTCTTTCTCCTTCCATTCCCTACTCTCTAAAAATAAATAAATAAAATCTGGGGGAAGAAAGTTACTCTGCAAATCTATGGAGCCCATTTTAAAAAATATGTAATATTTATGAATTCTCAGGACACTGCTGGTGTAAACCAAGGCATACCATCAAATCAAATGTATTTAATTAGCCACCATCCTTAATTTATAATCAATGAGAGAATAAGACCCTCTAAAATGGTATAAAGACATAAACTGACATCAGACCTGCAGCAATGGCTCCTATCAGTGGCTGAATGGTGAGAACAAAGGGGTAGTTCCAAGCTCCTATAATCAACACGACTCCCAAGGGCTCTGGTTGAACATAGGCCTCATCCAGCATGGTGAGCAGGTTCTTCTGGGCTGGTTTAGCAGTGACCCATTCAGGAAGCTTCTCTAGCACTAGATCAACTTCCCCAAGAATGGTAATAACTTCTTGACTGTATGCATTAAGTTCACTCTGTTAGGAGAAAACCACAGTAAACCGTGCATGAGTATGACACGTTGGCCCTGAATGTTAAAAACTTCAGGCCAGGTACGCCTGTGGGGAACACTGGTGTTATCAGACTAGCTGATTTGCCATCCAGATTTCTGTTGCACCCTCTAAACTCTCAATCAAGATTTGCTAACTCCCTCTCTAATATATTCAAGCCCTCTAAATCCTTCTTTAGTGATCCAAGCCATTGAAAAGCAGGCTTAAACATACCTTTCAGGATGACTTCCCTGAGTAATAATGGCTTGCTTTGATCACACTTTAAAAAACCATAGTAACTATGCTTTTGACCTGTATCTTAATATTTCACCCTTAATACAGTGGTTTATATCTGTATTCATGTTTTGTCTGTGTATGTTTTGTTTCCCAACCAAATTTAAAACTCTCAAGGGCAAGGAACTTACTACGTTTCTTTAGTAATTCTATATATGCATGTATTCACACAAACATTTGATGGTTGTAGAATAAATGATTTTGACCTTTAAAAATCTTAATGATCCCATCTTATTTATTTGATTCTACAGACCCTCTCCATCTAAAGTACACTAAAGGATATTTTATACTGTTGTTACTATTACTACTGATGTTACTACTCTTCAAAATAATCTTTGATTGGGGGACATGAAGAAGGGAGAGGGAGACTCACAAAGCCAGAGCAACGTCTTGTTGCCCCCAGAATAAAGATAAAGAGTAAAAACAAAATGACAATATTAGAAAATATAAAGGAACACCTTTATGCCCTAATTCTACCCAAACCCTTGCTACTCAAAGCTTGGTTCCAAAATAGGCAGCAGGACATCACCTGGAGCTTATTAGAAACTTAGAATCTCAGACTTTCTGAGCCACAATTTGCATTTCAAAAGATCCCCAGGTGATTTGCCAATGCACTAGAGCTCGAGGAACAAGGACCTAAAACGAAGTCATGGAGGAAAATTTAAGTGCAACAACTACAACCAAAACCCTCTTCTACAAAAGAAACAACAAACAAAGTTGGAAAACCACAAACAGGGAAAAAACATCTGCAATATATTACGATGACAAATTACCAAAATCCATGATACACAAAAAACTTGTTCGGGAAAAGGATCATAAATACAACAGAAAAACAGGCAAAAAAAAAATTTTTTTTTCCACAAAAAGAAGCCAGAAAATGTAACACTTCTGTGTCTGCTGAGGCACAACAGGGCTGTCGCTAAGTAAGGTGGGTGGGTCGGGAAAGTCTGGGGAATTTTTGCTTCATCTGAACTGCTGGAAATAATACTCCCACAGTACCTGCGGAAAAAAATAATGAAAAGCAAAAGCTCAGGAGCAATGCGCTCCCCAAGTAGAGCTTACCTTGCACAAGTCGGAGGCGATGGCCACCAGGATATCCTTCTCGCGCTCCTGCACCATCCTGCGCAGGGCCTCCAGCTGCTGCAGCCGGAACCGCAGGGGTCGTGACCGGCCAGTCCGGAAGGCGTCGCGAACCCGCTGGACTTGGCGCTCCATGGTTTTCCTTGTGCTACGAAGACAAATGTCGGGGGTCGCCGCGGAACCAGAGGCGTGACGGACGCCGGCGCGAGCGGGTGCCGCCGTCCTCCGTCCCTTGCCGCAAGCCCCGCAAGGCTAACCCGAAGCCGCACCTCACTCACACGCGGAGTGCTCCGCACCCACTCCCCGGGCACCCACTCCCCGGACAGCCCAAGAGCCGCGAGAGGGCTGGGCTCGCCCCCTCGAGCCGCGCAACTATTGGTCGGAGCGAGCCGCGTGACCTTACAGTCACCGGCCCCGCCCACTCCCTGGGGCGGCCCTGGCGGAGATGCTTGGGTTGTGGCCTGCTGTCCACACCTGTCCTTGAGTGGTTCTGGGGCCGGCCACAAGGGGTCCCCGAGAAGTGGCTTGGGGTGCCAAGGAGAGTCGGGTGCTGAGCAGGAAGTGCTCACCAACAGGACGGACGCGGCCCTCACAGGGAGACGCTCTCCGCCGGGTGGCTTGCTCTTCCGGCCTCCAATTGGTGGGAGGGGGGAGGTGCCAATGCGCGGAGGCCTGACTGGCCAGCGTGGGAGGCGTCGCCGTCAGCAGGCCGTGGGAGCACATCATCGGTGTATTGGAGAGAAGTTGCCTTCGCTTGTTTTCCGCCACCCTGCGCTCCCTGGCTGAACCTTCTGGCTTCTCTTTAGCGAGACCTCTCTCCCTTTCCGAACCTCTAAGGCAGGGATGTCAAACTCATTTTCACGGGGGCCACATCAGCCTCGAGGTTGCCTTCAAAGGGCTGAAATAATTTTAGGACTGTCTAAATCTAACTACTCCTTAACTGTTAAGGAGTTGAAATTACATCTGGCCCTTTGAAGGCAACCGCGAGGCTGACGTGGCCTCAGTGAAAATGAGTTTGATACCCCTGCAAGGGCTCAGGTGCCCCAGGGCTGTGTCCTTGGCCCTCTTCTCTGTTCGCAGTCGCACCTCATCCAGTCCTGAGGAGGTGGTCAGAGACTTTCAAATTCCACCTGTAGTCTCACCCTTTCCTCTGAACTCCAAGGGGTATGTCTGTTCAACTACCTCTCACTCTCCTGTATTTTAACTTCTGGTAGGCATAGTCAAGTTCGCTTCAGGTGGAACTTTTGATGTATCCTCATCCACCAAGCAAAACTCACACCTCCTCCAGTGTTCCCAATCTCGAGAAATGGTAGCCCCTTTCATCCCACTCGGGCCAAAGGCCTTGGAATCGTCCCTGACTCTTTTCTTTGGCCCTGTCTTAAAAAAAAAAAAAAAAAGATTGAAGCCAACCACTTCTCCCCAGTCCAAGTCGGAATCATTTCCACTTGCGCTGGAGATGCACCAGCATCCTTCTGGCTTCCCTGTTTCCCTGCACTCTGAAGGTGGTCTGCCAGGCCTCAGATCTACATGTGCCATTCTACGCTAGTGCAGGGGCCCAGCTCTCAGACCACCTGGCTCCTGCCAGTGGGAGGCCTGAGCAGGTAGTAAAAAGGCAGGGAGAGGAAGGTAACTTTTGCTCCTGAATTCAATCGTGTGCCAGTTGCTGGCCATTTCCATAGTGGAAGTGGAGGTGGGATGATTCCTGACTCTAGTAGTTCCTTCCTTGGTCGAGGTGGCACATCTAGTACATCAAGGAGGGCAGTGACAGCATCTCCAAATGGCACAGAAGCAGGTCCCCCTCCTATGGGTTTCAGCCAGGGGTATTTGGAACAGTGTCTAATCTACGTCACCCCAGTCTTCTTTTTGATGTTTATTACTCTTAAAATTCCCTGCACCTGAAATAACTATAGAGTGGTTTCTCTTTTCATGGCTGGATCCTGACTAGTGCAACTTACTATATATACAGCTTTTCTCCACCTACCTGTCAGCAATCCTTCAGAAGGTACCTTGACCATGTTACTTCCCTGCTCACAACTTTCCACTTACTATGACATTTAGAATAAAATTCCAAACTACACCATATTCTATAAGCCCTATATGACCTGGCCCCCAGCTTCCTCTCAAACCTCATTTTGTATTATTCTCTCACTTAGTTGGAGTGGTTTCCTCACTGTTCATTGAACACTAACTGTGTGTTCCCACCTCAGAGCTTTTGCACTCTGCTGCTTTCTTTGCCTGAGTGCTCAGCTAATTTTCTCACTTAGTTCAATCTCTGCTTAAATGTTATGTCCTTAAAGAAGCCTTCACTGACCACCATGTCTAAAGTAGCAAGTTCTGCTGCTCTGTCCTTTACCCTGTTTTAGTTTATTTCTTTGCATCTCTCTTCCCTGCTGAATGTCTTAAAAGTCAGGGACTTTTTCACGTTCACTGTAATATCATTCTTATTATAGAACATGGCCAATAATAGGTACTCGAGAAAATGAGTAGTAAACTCTCAAATACTCTAGTCTCAGTGTCTTGGCACTGTCCATTATTGTGGCTTTTTCAGCAGCCTGTAAAATTCGAGGCTTATTTAAAGAGAGATTCTTGCCCTGGCTGATGTAGCTTAGTGGTTGACCATCATCCCGTAAAGCAAAAGGTCTTGGGTTTGATTCCCAGTCAGGGCACATGTCTGGGTTGCAGGTTCAGTGGTGGAGCTTAAAGTCAGTGTGGGATAGACGTTTCTGGAATTAATGTTTCTCTTCTCTTTTTCCCTCCCTTCCCCTATCTCTAAAAGTAAGTAAATAAAAATTTTTTTTTAAAAATAAAGAGATTCTTGGTGAAGGGAGGAAGTTGGCATGACCATCAGACTCTTCACTACTTCCACTTCTCCCTTGTGTTCTTTTGGAGAAGAAAAAAAAAAAGTCCACCCAAAGATGTCATGTTTAAATGGGAGACTGCAGGTGACCAGTCTTCTTACATTACAAGGAAAAGTTGTAGCCTTCAACAGCACCAAGTCTTTAAAGCAACTCCATAACCAACAGCATGGGTTACCTGTGCATAGCAGGCCAACTGTCTAACGTCAATATCTAGAACTGTGTAGCAATGTTTTAAATCAGCTCAAAGTTCACCACAGAGTTTAGCCAATTATCTTTTTAGTCTGATCTGAGTGACCATTTTTAACCCAAAGCTAATAAACATTATGTAAGAGACTAGATAAATTGAGGTATGAACCATGCCATAATTTTTTTTAAATGTGAGTAATGAACAGATTTTCAACAGAAAATAGAACAGAAATCAGTATCATCTAAAGCAATTTAATGTCTGAGTAGCAAAGAGCTATTCCTGCTGAGGATAAGATGTAAGGATAGCCCCGGCTGGTGTAACTCAGTGGATTGAGTGTGGGCTACGAACCAAAGGGTTGCCAGTTCAATTGCCAGTCAGGGCACATGCCTGGGTTGTGGGGGCCCCGTGAGAGGCAACCACACATTGATGTTTCTCTCCCTCTCTTTCTTCCTCCCTTCCCCTCTCTCTAAAAATAAATAAATAAAATCTCTTAAAAAAAGATGTAAGGATAGCTTTTAAAATAATCTACATTGAGTCTAATGGCACAATCAGCAAGATTTTGACTCCTTACCAACTCTTGAACATTTTCTTCATTAGCTGTAGAATTCAATTGGTGACATTTTTTCAGACATATTTTAAAACCACATCCAAATGCTTAGCAGAAAAATGTGATATATTTATAGAATCAAAAAGGGTTCTATAAATATATCTTTTGCCAAAAATGGTTCTTTTACCAAATTCCCAAGTTGAAACATTCGCCCAGCTTTTGAATATGATATATGAGGGGGACGCCCAAAAAACCCAGAATTTATTTATTAAAAATTGAGTATTTATTCTTTCATGTTTAAGTTTCAGTCACCTTCAAAGAGCTCTCCATTTGATGCAATGCACATATCCAGATGTTTTTTCCACTGTTCAAAACAGTTTTTGAACTTGTTGATTTTGATGCCTTTTAGTGCTTCTGCTGTTTTTTGTTTCACCTCTTCCACATAGGCAAAATGTTTCCCTTTGAGGACTTTTCATCTGGGGAAACAAAAAAGTAGCTTTGGGCGAGATCGAGTGAATAGGGAGGGTGGGGCACAGGGATCATGCTGTTTTTCATCAAAAACTGCTGATCACTAAGCGTGTTTGGGCAGGTGCACTCATAAATCACCCATCATGAAATGGGCAAATGCGTTGAGTCTTCCAAAAAAAAATTCACTGAAGCCAAATGCAGCCTTTCACAATAACACCAGCTGGTACACTGATACAAACACCTCCAGAAGATAATTCTGGGTTTTTTGGTGTCCCCACTCATACTCATTAAGTAGCTATGGGTCCAGGAAATACAGTAGACTGCGGTAATTTTAGTGCCTGCCACAATACTCTTCCTACTCTCCCCCTTCTTTTGTGCTATTAAAGAGTTTCTTTGTTGTGGATGATCCACTCCTTTACCCTCTCCTTCACAACCTCTGGGTTTCCATATGACCCATGCCTATAGTCAGAGGATCAGATCCTCCTGCCACAGGGACTGATTCAGGAATATGCAGGTGGCCAAGACTGGCCATTCAGCCCTCCCTGGAACTTCTCTTAGAACTATCATGAAAGAGCTGCGCTTTTTCCCTGTGGGATCACTAGCTATAGTCCCAGTCACAATCTGAGTTATATCTGGGATGATATAATCCCAGAGCCACCTGTACCTAATTTGTTGGCATTCGAAGGGGAAGGACTTGCTGAGAATAAAGCTGATACAGAGGAAGACAGAGCCCATAGAAAGTCTTGACAAGTTTATTTGTATCCAGGTAAGGCTTGGAGTTGAAAGTACTTCTGTGAGGTACACTGTCACAGTAGCATAAGCCAATACAATTCCAAACGTTAGGGACCCAAAACTTGTATTGAATTTTTTGCAACTTGCCATCAAAGAGTCTTGTAAGGTATTCGCCGAGGAAGAACGAGAGTGAGCCACAAGTCAGGCAAGCAAGTTTATTGGGAGCGCTTCCGGGCCAAGTTCCCTAGTCCAGCAGGATGCGGGCCAGGGAAGTCGCATCTCTTTGTTCTTGGGAAGAGTTTTGTAGGAAAAACCGAGGGTGAGGGTTGTGTGGCGATCGGGCATTGGTGAGTGAGGGGTGATGCAGGTGGGGTGAGGTGTCACATGACTTTGGGGGGAAGTTTGGGTTCAGGTTTCAGCTTCTTTGTGCAGGAACTACCACAGCTGCCTTTGTTTCCGCCCCCCCCCCAAACCTTACATTCCAACCTCTTTGATAGGATAAAGGGCGAAGTGGTATCATCTGGCTACTTCCTGCTGACTTATGGGCAGTGAGGAGATGGGGGTTCAGAGGCCGGAGGTTCTGTTGGGAAGAGGGAATAGGGTTGGAGGAGCATTTGGTTTACTGTGACGCGAGAAATTTCGTGGATGTGTTTTTGCAAAAAATTAAGGAAGCAAGGTTTTGAGTGGCTGTTATGTCCCATGGGCTGGAATGTACAGTCTTTTCATCTAGGGTTGTGTCAGGACCGTGGAAAGGTTGAGAAATAGAGGAAAACAAGCAATATGAGGAAA
>PVKU01015452.1:0-18321 GCA_004027475.1 Anoura caudifer | reverse complement strand
ACCCTGGTGATCAGGATGCTTACAGAATTGGTTGATTTTGCTCACAAATTAGATGAAAAAATGAAGGTTACAATAAGTGAAATGAAGAAAGATGCATGGGGAACCAACAGAGATGGGAGGAAAACTGGGACTCAAATCAATGGAGTGGACCAGAAGGAAGAAAGAAACAACCAAACAAAAAACAGGGAAGAAACAAGAATTCAAAAAAATGAGGAGAGGCTTAGGAACCTCCAGGACATCTTTAAACGTCCCAACATCCGAATTATAGGGGTGCCAGAAGGGGAAGAGGAAGAGCAACCAGTGGAAAACTTATTTGAACAAATAATAAAGGAGAATTTCCCCAATCTGGCAAAGGAAATAGTCTTCCAGGAAATCCAGGAAGCTCAGAGAGTCCCAAAGAAGTTGGACCCAAGGAGGAACACACCAAGGCATATTATAATTACATTACCCAAGATTCAAATGAAGGAGAGAATTCTAGAAGCAGCAAGGGATAAGGAGACAGTCACCTACAAAGGAGTTCCAATCAGACTGTCAGCAGATTTCTCAAAAGAGACCTTCCAGGCAAGAAGAGGCTGGAAAGAGGTATTCCAAGTCATGAAAATCAAAGTCCTACATCCAAGATTGCTCTATCCAGCAAAGCTGTCATTTAGAATGGAAGGGCAGATAAAGTGCTTCTCTGATAAGGTCAAATTAAAGGAGTTCATCATCACCAAGCCCTTATTATATGAAATGTTAAAGGGACTTATCTAAGAAAAAGAAGATAAAAAATATGAACAGTAGAAAGACAGCAAACTCACAGGTATTAACAACCAGACCTAAAACAAAAGCCAACTAAGCAAACCACTACAACAGGAGCAGAAACACAGAAATGGAGATCACATGAAGGGTTAGCAATAGGGGAGTGGGAAGAGGAGAGAGCGGGACAAGGTACATAGAACAAGTAGCATAGATGGTAGGTAGAAAATAGACAGGGGGAGGGCAAGAATAGTGTGGGAAATGTAGAAGCTAAAGAACTTATGACACATGGGCAAGAACTAAAGGGGGGAATGTGGGTGGGAGGGGGTGTGCAGGGTGGAGGGTATTGAAGGGGGGAAAATTGGACAACTGTAATAGCATAATCAATAAAATATAATTTAAAAAAAGAAAGTAGAGCAGGACAAAGTTATTCCTTATCTTTGATTTCCAATCCCTGATGAGACTTGAATATTTTTCATGATACTACACAAACAAATAAACAAACAGCCAAGGATGGAGGGTGTTCTACCATAAAATTGACAAGGCAGTGCCCTCAGCATGATATTCAAGCTTCAAGTCAAGTATCTGACCATAGGGATAGTCTGGAGAAGGGTCATCTTCCAAAATGAGTTTGGGAAAATGGACTCAGCAAACCAATGGAGGTGTAGATTGGCCAGGACACTCAGGCCTCCTTCCTCACGTGGATCCTTGATTGTCAAAAGGGGGCAGGGAAGGCTGATTCCAATTCCACCTAACCTTGGGATGTGATAAGTTCCTCTCCTCCCAGAAGACTTCCCAGATATTGCAGGGTCTTTCCTGTCTTAGAATTCTCATTTCCCCTATTTTGGGGTTAACATCAGAATACTATACACAAAATAGAGAAGTAAGAAATAATTGTGGGTCCAATGTCTGAACCACTTTGGGCAGCTTCAACTGTGACAGCAGCAGGAGCAACAGCAGTGCCAAAATCTTAGCATTAGCAATTCAGTCAGATGCCCAAGGCCAAAGCAGGCATGCATCTAGGACATTTTTTGTTGACCTTGCTGTTGTGACTGCTGTGTTCTCTTCTTTCTGGTGCTCCAGTCTCCCTCCTTTCTCTTTAGAGGGCCAGGTCCTGGGTTCTAAATAGGCCAGAAGAGGAATTCTTTGGCCTTGTCAAAGACCATTACGCCTAGGTGAGTCCACTGAGCCATGTGAGGAAACAGGGCAACGCAGCCAAGAAACAAGCTGCCAGATGAACTGAAACAAAACAGAACACCACAAGGAGACCATAGAGGTCACTGTGCATTTGGTGGGCTCCACCTAATAGAAACTGAAGAGTTAAAGAGATGGTCTTCCTCTCACACCTCAGCAAATGCTTCCTGTACGAATGGTATTGTCTCCCAGCCTCTTGAATTCAGCCTGGTGATAGCTTTCAGGCTGCACCCAAACTGCCCTGAAAAGAAGAAATGTGCAGTTATGTTCAACATCCACCCATCGTCCTCCTGTATTTCCCTGCCAGCAAGCAGTTCGTACTCCATGTCTACCTACTGCAATTCTTATACTGGGGTAATGCGTAAGAGGCATTTTTGTCTTTCTCTCAAACTTTAGAGTATTTTAATGTATTTGTGTGCATATGTTTTTGAAGAACAAGTGCCCTTTGGAAGTGGAAACATACATCTTGTCACGGCTGCGTTGAATACCTCTCTCAACTATAGAATCAGAAAATGCAAACTTAAATCTTGGTATTATCAGTGTGCATGTATTTTGTTAAGACAAAATTCTCTCCTGAGCCAGACAATGTTTGCCTTTCAGAAAAGAACCACTGAGATCAAATATTTTGTTATTGATTTTGTTTTTGTTTTAATAGTACAGTGTTATTCTGTTTGGAAGAAAAAAAAATTGTTTTTGGAAAATGGACACCTATATATATTTTCTTCACTCAGTTCAGGGTTTTTTAGCCTTGATACATTTGATGTTTTCAGCTGAATACTCTTTGTTGTCAGAGCCTCTTTGTTGCTTTGCTGTCCTGGGCATCGTAGGATATTTAACAGCACCTCGAACACTATCTCTTAGATGTCAGCTCAACTCTTCCTCTTTCTTCACTGCCTGCCACTTGTGACAACCAAAAACTATCCTCAGACATTTCCAAATGTTCCCAAGGGGCAGAAGCACCCTGAGTTGAGGACCCCTGACCTAGAGTAAAGGCACAGGCCTTGTACACAGTGGGTACTCAACACGTGGATTTATTTGTGAGTAAAAAAAAAAAAAAAACAGTTTTTCCCACTGCTTGTGAGGAAAAAGTACAGCATCTAAACTTGGCTTTTTGGCTAACATGGCCTGGCCATCGCTTGCTTGTCAATTTGGATCTCTGGTCACAATCCCTTCTGCCATAGGCTTTAGAACAAGCTAGCACCACTGTGTATGACGTTCCCTCACCTTTGTACAATCACTCCTGTTTGTCCTTCAGAACTTAATCAAGTGACACCTCTTCAGGAAAATGACAGGGAGGTCTTCCCATACTGGATTTCATCCTTGTTACACTCTCCTTATTGCATGTCTCTCCTTTGTTCTTATTGAAAGCTTTTTTAAGTTTATTTATTTTTAGAGAGAGGGGAAGGGAGGGAGAAAGAGAGGAGAGAAATATCAATTGGTTGTCTTTCATATGCATTGATCCGGACGGAACCCACAACCCAGGCTTGTGCCCTGACTGGGGACCAACCAGCAACCTTTCAGTTTGTAGGATGATGCTCAACCCACTGAGCCTCACCAACCAGGGCTGTCTGGATTTCTGATGATCATCTCTTTGCCCTGTCTGCTATAAGCTCCACAAGGGAGGGACCAGGACCAGAGTCCCCACTATTTTGTCCCCACTGTTACCCAGCATCCAGCACAGTTCCTGGATCACCTGGAGGTATAAAGTATTTAAATAAGTGATTACATAATTAAATCATCCAAAGGTCTGTTTCCTAACAGACTGATAATTGCAAATATCTTACTTCTTTGTTCCTGTTAGTAAGGAGATTTGAATTCAAATAGATGCTGATACCCTTTTATTTAAAAAATGTCCTTTTATTTTAAGATCTTGACTTAGGGTAATTCACTCAATTGCAAGACTTTTCATGTAATAATATGGATTAGAATCAGCTGAATCAGAAACCCCTCCAGAAGTGCTTCTTAAACTTCAGTATCAAAACATCTGGAGGGCTTGTGAAAACAGACCAAGTTGCTGAACAATCCCACATCTAGGATTTCCATCAGCAAGGTGGGGGCAGGGTCTGAGGATCTGCATTTCTAACAAGTTCCAGGAGATGCTAATAATGCTGCTTGGAGTACCACATTTTGAGAACCACTATCTTAGAACAAGCAGATTCCTGGAAAGCCTGTGGGCGTCTGGGCTTATCTTAGTGGTGGCTTTTCTGCAAAACATTACTCTAATAATCATTTATTGGAAACTGAGGTACAGAATGATGAAATGAAGGACCATGACCACACAGCCACCTAGTAAGCTATAGAGTCAAGGAACAGATCCATTTATTTTTATTTTTTAATATTTTTTAATTTTGTAATTAAAGTGGACATACACTATCACATTAGTTTCAGTTGTAGACCCCAGTGATTAGACATTATATAACCTACCAAGTGATCATCTTTACAAATCTCATAACCATCGGACACTATACATAGTTATTAGAATATCATTGACTATATTCCCTTTGCTGTACTTTACATCCTCATGACTGTGCTGTTACTACCAATCTATACTTCTTAATCCCTGCACCTTTTTCTCCACAAATCTCCAATGCCCCTCCTATCCAGCAACCATCAAAATGTTCTCTGAATCTAGAAGTCTGTTTCTGTTCTGCTTGTTCATTTTTTTAGCTTCAGTTGTTAATTGATATGTATGTATTGCCATTTTATTGTTCATATTTTTAAACCTTTTTTCTTCTTCTTAAAGAAGACTCTTTAACATTTCATATAGTACTGGTTTAGTGGTGATGAATTCCTTTAGCTTTTTCTTGTCTAGGAAGTTCTTTATAGGTCCCTCAATTCTAAATGATAGCTTTGCTGGGTAGAGTAATCCTGGTTTTAGGTCCTTGCTTGTCATCATTTTGAATACTTCTTGCCAGTCCCTTCTGGCCTGCAAAGTTTCTGCTGCAGAGTCTGCTGACAGTCTTATAGGTGTTCCTTTGTAGGTAACTAACAGCTGTTATCTTGCTGCTGTTAAGATTTTCTCTTTGTTATTAATTTGGTACTTCCATTATAATGTGACTTGGTGTGGGCCTCTTTGGGTTGATCTTATTTGGGTCTCTCTGTGCTTCCTGGACTTATATGTCTATTTCCTTCACCAGGTTAGGGGAGTTTTCTGTCATTATTTCTTTAAATAGGCTCTCAATCCCTTGTTCTCTCCCTTCACATGGGCAATTTCAAGCAATTCGGGCCAAAATAAAAAGCAATTGTGCATGGGGCTCCTGCTGGAATCTGATGTAGCTCCTGTGCAATATATGTTTAGAAAGTAACTGTGAGGCTGGTTGCAACATTTTAGTGTTCTGGCTTCAGAAGACTGCACGGTTTATGTCATCCTATTAAAGCTCCTTTACTAGCAAGTTAGTATTAGATAATATAATTAAACAGCATCTAGAGCTGAAAGAGAATAAATCAAAGGTCAGAGGAAAGCCTACTACAGCTCCCAGTTAGAATAGATAAGATGAAAGGCAAACAAGATAAAACCTTGGGAGGGACAGTAGAACAATGGTTAAGCTCATCAACTCTGCTACCAGATTCTCTGGACTCAAATAGTCCCTCCAGTATGTGCTAGCTGTTTGAACATTGCAAATTGCTTAACCACCCTGTCCCATGGTTTCTATAATGGAGATAATCAGAGCGAGTGTATATCCGTGGCATTGTTTGAGTTCACAAAAATTAACAGATATAAAATATTTATTTAGGACAGTGCTTGAGACATAACAGTTGCTATATAAATGTTAGTTGTAATTAGTATTATGAAAGGGACTCATCCATTAAAACAGTGGATCATCTTCCAACAAAGAACTATTAGCATCAGAAGCCACCTAGCCCCAGAGTTTGTCCTCCAGGTCCTGACGTCCTCCACTAAGAAGGCTTACTTTTTCCTTTCCTGGAAATTGCATTTGCAATTATCATTCATTGAAAGAGCTACCCATAATTTGGTTTGATAGAACATATTCTTATAGACACCAGCAGATGGGGATATGAAAAGTGGAACTTCCAAGAACCAATGTCTGAGGTTCACTGAGCTGGAAAGTTTCCCTGAAGTGAGGTTGTGGGAAACAGGATGAGAGAAAGCTGTCTAGAGGACACTCATACTTGGAAAATTTAAAGCTTGGCATAAGCATAGGCCATCCGCCTCTCTTTAATAAAGGCAAAAGGGTCTTTACTCCTGTTCCATCCCTTGTGGTGGCTGGGTTGGTGGTCTTCTCTGTGTTTGTCCCATAACCTTCACTTAGACAGACTGACAGAAGGCCCTCCTCTCCTGACTTCTTTGCTCAATTCTCCTTCATAGAGAGTAGCTGTTGAGAGTTCAGGTGTAACTTCCTGTTTCTTCCCACAGAGTAACTTCCAGAATAGGGGAGAAGAAAATGAAGCCTTGACATTGAGCAGAATTCTCAGTTGTCAGATGCATTTTACTTTCTGCAAAGTTTTATTGAGCTTTCATACTTGCTAAGTGTTCCACAGTAGTCTTGTAACAACCTTATGAAGTAGGTGCTATTACTGCACCCATTTCAATGATAAGGAAACAGTAGTTCAAGGAAGGTGAGTAACTCACCTAAAGTAACAGGAAGAACAAAGCTGAGATTCAGACTGAGGTTTCCTTAACTCCAAAACCCATGTTACCAAGATTTGGGTGAAATTGTGCCTGTAATCCAGAATTCTCTTAGTGGTCTGCAGTGCTCTGGGTGCTCTGGCCCCACTCCCTCTCTGACCTCCCATCTCTCCCTTCCTCATGCCATTCCAGCCACACTGGCCTCCTCATTATTCTTTGAAGATGCCAGGTCCAATCCTTCCTTAGGCCTTTTTTCTAGCTGTTCCCTCAGCTTACAACATGTGTTCCCCAAATATCTGCTTGACTCAGTCTCCCATCTCAAGTCTTCACTCACCTCTCATCTTTTCAGTGAGAGTTATTTTGACCTGTTCAATACTAAAACTGCCTCCCCATCCTCCACCTACCCTATTCACAGCTACTTCAACTCTTTTTTTTTCCTAAACACTTATAACTTCCTTGCATGTTGTATGATTTACTTACTTTCATGTTTATAGCCTGTCTGTTTCTCCCACTAAAATGTATGCCAAATGAGTGTAGAGATCTTTATTTAGCATACTTATGTATCCGAAGCACTTATAATAGGAACCTGACATGTAGTAGGTGCTCAGTAAGTAGTTGTCAAGTGGGAATGAATAGCACTTCCTTAGATGCACATATACCTTTCTTCAACCTTTCTCTATTCTCTTTTTTTTCTTAGAAGTTTTCACATGCCCGAATTACATCCCACAAAATTCTTGCTAATATCTCTGAGTATGACAGAATCATACTATAGACACATATCTATACATGGACATTTAGTTGGCCCGAATGCAATTAAATATCATCTCTGGAAGCAGGTAAGTAATATACTCCACCTATCTATCTGTACTATTCTTTTGTTCACTTTTTCCCTTTTTTTTAATTTCATGAAAAATTTTGGCACATTCAGATGATACAATTTGGACATGCTATATCTGTAATAGTGCCCTGACTTTACAAACTAGTGGCCTTCGTAGAATTTCTTGGGCCTTTCTCCTTCTAATTTATACTGCAGATAACCTCCAAATTGACCTTGAAATTTCATCTTTTATTCATTTATTCCTAAAAACCTACTCTTTCTTTCTCTCTCCTACTTTCTCCACTCATTCAAGCATTTCAATTAGAAATGATAATATTCTGCTTACAGGTAACACTTCCACTTCAATGGGAGTAAGTAACTTCTGATTACTATGCTCAAGGTAGGAATGTCTTAGAAATACACTGCTTAATGGGAAAGACAAATATCCCCCACAAAACTATATAGTTGCCCTTTTGCTCTCGTAGGATGACAAGCAATTTAAACAATTAGGAAGAGAATAAGGATCCCAGGAGCAAATAGCATCATCCAGCATATTGAGATCCTCTTATGGAATATGGTGGGGAAACAAACTTATACAGCTACTTTGAAAACAGAACACTTAGACTCAGGTAACTCTTACAGAAAGCTAAATTTTGCATAACACTCTTGGAGTAGCTTGATTTATAAAGACCTTATGAAATAATTAGTAATTATTCCCAGAACATAACATTTATACTGATAATAACACCTACCATTTATCGACTACTTTTTTGTGTGTCAGTCACTATGATAAAAGTTCTACATCTATCAGTTTATTTAATCTTTACCTCACTATGAAGCAATTACTATTGAAATCCCAGTTTTATAGATGAGAAAACTGAAGCTCAGAAATGTTGAATAATTGGCCCAAGGTGAACACATAGCAAGAAGTAAAATGGGATTCAAAAAGAACTTGCCTAACATGCTCTCCTCCCTCTTAATCCCAAGCTTTATTGACCCTATATATTTTCTTTAAATGGCAGAGTTGGGAAGAGAAATAGCATCAATATTTCAGCATTCCTTGAGTCATTCTATAAATATGGAAAGCCACTGCATCAGACACTATTAACCACTCTGATCAATAAACGACTGTTGGCAAAGGAGAAGGGGAGGCAATGCACAAATTTTTAGCATTGGATATGTATCATGTACTGTGCTAAGTGCTTTCCATAGTTATTTCTTTAACTAACACACCAGCAATGCCTACCACTGTGCTTACTACAGAGTGAGTAACCCACTAAATATACGTTGAATCAAACAGCCAAACTAATGTTTTAAAGTAGGGAGCATCAGATACCATATCTGGGGGTGAGGGGGTTCAGAGTCCTCTCTTTGTTACCTTCCACAAATTTATAGTCACTCAACATGTCAATTAAGAGTGCTATGAAAATGTTTTTCACAAACATGGATTGTTTAATGGGAAAATGATAGTTAAAAGTGTGAATATATTTTTAGACTATAATATAGATTAAGTTTGCCTCTAAAAGTCAACAGAAATAATGGCAAAAGTGTGTTAGTTAAAAGGTGAAGTATAAGAGTTTTCTACCAAGATGGAGACATAGGTAGATACAATTCACTTCCTTGCACAACCAAAAGAAGGATAATACCAACTTAAGAACAAAAATGCCACAAAACTTCCAGAATATTGAACTGTATGAAAGTCTAACAACCAAGGAGTTAGAGAAGAAATTTTCATCCAGACTAGTAGGAGGGGTGGAGACTGGCAGCCAAGACAGAGAGAACACGTGACAAGGTGCCAGCAAACCAGGAGGTCCCACATTTATGTGCAGATAAATCGGGAGAACAAATGGGGATTGAGACAGACCACACAACCCAGTGGTACAGCATTGGGAAAATAAAGCTTCAAAATCTTTGGCTGTAAAAACCTGTGGGGATTGCAGTGGTGGGAGAAACTGCCAGTCTGACAGTAGAGTCCGTTTGAGGGGCCCACAGGGGTCCTAGAATGTACACAGCCTGCCCACCCCGGAATCAGCACCAGAAGGGCCCAATTTGCTTATGGGGAGTAGAGGAAGTGATTGAAATCGAGGCAAGAGCTGAACAAGCGGCATTGATCCCTTTCAGACCCTCCCCCACATACAGTGCCAAAATGCAGCAACATGTGTTGCCCAGCCCTGACAAATACCTAAGGCTCCACCCCTTAGAATGCAACAGGTGTACTGAAACAAAGAAATATCACACACCTGTTTTGTTTTCTTTCCCAAATGAAAGAACAGATCAAAACTCCAAAAAAGGAACTAAGAGACGAGGAGATAGCCAACCTAACAGATACAGAGTTCAAAACATTGGTAATCAGGATGTTCACAAACATCCTGTGTATGTTTGAGTATGGCCACAAAATAAAGGAAGAAGTGAAGGCTATAGAAAGAGAAGTAAAGCAAAAATATACAGGGAACCAACAGTGAAGGGAAGGAAACTGGGACTCAAATCAATGATTTGGAACAAAAGGAAGAAATAAACCCTCAACCAGAACAGAATGAAGAAACAAGAATTCAAAAAACAAACAAACAAACAAACAAATAAATAAATAAGGCGAGGCTTAGGAACCTCTGAGACAAATTTAAGCATTCCAACATTCAAATCATAGGGGTACCAGAAGGAGAAGAGGAAGAGCAACAAGTGGAAAACTTATTTGAACAAATAATGAAGGAAAACTTCCCCAAACTGGCAAAGGAAATATGCACACAAGTCCAGGAAGCTCAGAGAGTCTAAAATAAGCTGGACCCAAAGAGGAACACACCAATACACATCATAATTAAATCACTCAAGATTGAAGATAATAGGAGAATCTTAAAAGCAGCAAGAAGAAAATAGATAGTTACTTATAACGGAGTTCCATACACCTATTAGCTGATTTCTCAAAAGAAAACTTACAGGCAAGATGGGGCTAGAAAGAAGTACTCAAAGTGATGAAAAGTGGGAACCTACAGCCAAGACTGCTCTATCCAGCAAAGCTATCATTTAGAATAGATGGGCAGATAAAGTGTTTCCCAGATAAGGTCAAGTTAAAGGAGTTCACCATCTCCAAGCACTTATATGAAATGTTAAAGGGACTTACCTAAGAAAAAGAAGGTCAAAACTATGGGCAGTAAAATGACAACAAACTCACAACTATCAACAACTGAATCTAAAAAAAAAAACAAACAAAAGCAAACTAAGCAAACAACTAGAACAGGAACAGAATCAAAGAAATGGAGATCACATGGAGGGATATCAGTGGGGAGGAGGAGAGGGAAGAATGGGGGAAAATGTGCAGGGGATAAGAAACAAAATTTGGGAGGTAGAAAACAGACAGGGAGAGGTTAAGAACAGTATAGGAAATGGAGAAGCCAAAGAACTTATATGAATGACCCATGGATGTGAACTAAGGGGTGGGGGGAATGCTGGAAGGAGGTGGGGTACAGGGTGGAAGGGGATAATGGGGAAAATAAAAATGGGACAACTGTAATAGCATAATCAACAAAATGTACTTTAAAAAATGTGAAGTATAAGCAAGATCTGTGGCAGGGTACAGGGTAAATTTTTATAGATTATGTGTAAAGGTAGAGATTTCAGGGTATGGAGAAAGTGGCTGAAATGATTCCATGGGCATGAAGAGATGAATGGAGCCCCACTCTCAGGAGAGAATCCCAGCACAGGGTCCAGCCTTCCCACCACATTAACCCAAGGGCAATGGATACAAACTTGCAACAAGTTTTCATAGATAGTACAGATTGCTGAACATTTTCCACCCACCCCATATTAGCAGCAAAATGTCCCTCCTGTCTGCCTACTAGTGCACAGCCACAGCCCCTCTCCATGTGTCCCTGTGAAACCATAGGTTGCAAACTGTTGGCTCAAGGGCATGTATCTTTTTTACTTACCCCTTTCTTTTAATCTCCAGGCATTTGAGGTGGTGGAAGTAGAAAGAGAACCAGAAGCAGCTATCTCTATTTTTAGATTGTTTCGTTCCTAGCTAACCTTAGGATAATAGTAAATAGTTACAAAGAGAACAACTCAGGAAATATTAAAGGTTTTGAAAATCAAATCCAGGAGACAAACTGTCTTCCCCATTTTACAGATGGGGAAATGGGGGCTCAGACAAGGTAAGGAATTACCTGAGGCCGTAATGTGGATGACAGAGCTGGAATTCAAGTTCAGATCTCTTTGCCTCCAAAGTGTGTACTCTTAATGAAAGAGGGTAAAACAGAACACTTTCCAAAGTAAGTTTTCCATTTAGAATTCAACATAGTTTTATGGAGAGGTGGTAACAAACATTAAGCAGCAAGATTGATTTTGGACATTAAATGGATGGAGCTCAAACAGAGTGGGGGATAGAGTTTGTGAGGTGGCTTCAACAGATTGTCTCAAGAATCTCATTAGAAGAAACTACTATCTATTTGTAGAGTACTGAAGGTGGATAGGGGAAAAAACTTACTTCACACAATCTGCTATGTTGGTATAAAACTATGTGACTATTTTGGAATTGATGGTTTAAATTATTTATAAAATTAATTAAGCCAGAACTAAGATTATGTGCCTAACAGAAGGAAAATGTCACCAGCCAGAAACATCCCCTTCTTGGTGGTCATGACCTCCTGCAGTCAAAGATTAATATGAAGAGAGCAAAACCAACTGTTTGCCAAGTTATAAGAGTTTTAAATATTTTATCCTCATAAGAGCCATAGAAAGCACAAAAGGAGCAATAATGTAACAACTCAAGCCCAGCTCAAAGGAGTAAATTTTTGTAAAATTTTGGGTAGATTGAAATGCTTCATAAAATAAAGATTGAGAAATTGTCATAGGATGCAGAAAGCTAGGGGACATACTGGAGACATGGAGGCACAATAACTAAAGGCATCATAGATTCCTAAATTGGATTCTGGAACAGGAAGACATTAATGAAAAAAATGGTGAAACCCAAATAGTCTTAGTTAACCCAAATAGAGCTTAGTTCATAATAATATGCAACATCAGTTTCTCAGTTTTGGCTAATGGTAATATACAATGGGGGAAAGTGAATAAGGGGTACATGGGAACTCTCTGTAACTATCTTTACAACTCTCCGGTACATGTGAAATTTTTGCAAAAATAAAAAGTTAATTTAAAATACCCTTTATGGCCAACTGCAGTGGTCTCCCAATTCAATATTCTCTTCTCCTATCACCATAGCAATAGTCATCCAATGACAAGTGGTGGGGTTATGAGAAAGGAGGAAGGAGCAAGCAGGCAAATGTGACCTTGCTCCTCGAGGAATTTGTCCAGAGTTCCTCCAGTACTTTTATTGTCGGTACTTAATATCTTGGGATATAGAACACTTGGCCAAGAACATGGAAAATATGCCAGTTTGTGCTCCTGATCATCTTGGCATTTGAGGACATTGCTAAGTTCATAAGTATTGTGCCTGATTTCAAGGATCAACAATCATAAAAATATTTATATTATATAAACGTACACATCCCAAAGGGAGAAAGGCTGAACTAAGGAGAAGACTATATACAGAGCACCTAACCATAGATGTAAAGATTTTGAAAGCTAGAAAACTATTATGTTATCAACTTAGAAATCAAAGTGAAAAAAAAAAAAAAAAACTAGCCACATTCTAATCTTCAAGAGAGGAGGAAAGACACAAAAAACACAACTGGAAAAATCCCAAAAAACATTTGGGAGGTTGGATGCTGTATTCTGAGAATTCTGTTATTTAACATCAGCTAGTTACTAAATCCCCACTGTATGTTAACTGGACTCATGGATACATATGATTCTTTTTGCTTTAAGATGTATTAGCAGTTTTTAGGAAAAGTGCCTATAATAAGCTGCCCAACAAATGTAACTTATTTGCCAAAATACATGTGATTCCCCTAAATATGAGATAAAACCAAAAACTATGAGGCAAGCTGAATCCAGCATAAACTGAGGAAGGTACGTAAGTTCTACCAGGTGATAGACATCCAAATGGACTTGTGATTTTAAATGTAAAGTGATACGGAATATTCTGTAATTTCCTTTATAACATATATCTTACTATAAATCAATAAAGAATACAATTTAAACATTAAATTGCACACTTCTCCCCTTGCAAGCTAAAGAATTGGATAAATTAATTTAATATTATCATTAAAAGATTAAATAAATTAATTTTTTTAAATAAAGAAGGAAAGAAAAAAGAGAAAGAGGGAGAAAGCAGGAAAGAGGCGAGGGAGGAAGGCAGGGTGGGGAGAGAGGCAAGAGGGAGGAAGGCAAGAACAGATTTGTTCCAAACAGTTGCTTCCAGGGGCTTAATTTAATACACCAGTATTGCTTCTCCCACTCAAAATGCTTAAACAGTGTTCTTTTTCCAGGAATACTGAGCTTGGGAAACACTCCCACAGTTATATAATGCTTTCTAAGAGGGAAGAAAAATAATAGACTTGTCTAGTTCATCCTTGTTAGACAGTAATCTTTCTATTGGTCCCATTGAAAGTGCCATTATTATTTTTGGTCATACAATGTTGGTTCTAAAGGTCTAAAGAATCTCAGCAGCACGTACGCTACCTTCCCAGATAACTAGACATTCAGGCACAGCTGTTGCCTTAAAGCACCTCCCCTTACCCCTTCCCTTTATTATTGGAGTTTTTTAAAAGTATAAGTATAATATGTACAGTTATACCTTGCTTAACAATGGGGATGCATTCTGAGAAATGCATCATTAGGCGATTTTGTCCTTGTGCAACATTATAAAGTGTAGTTTTACAAACCTAGATAGTCTAGCCTACTTCTACACTTAGGCTATATGGTGTAGTCTATTGCTCCCAGGCTACAAACCCATACAGCATGTCACTGTACTGAATACTGTAAGCAATTGTAACACAATGGTATTTGTGTATCTAAGTATATCTAAACATAGAAAAGGTACAGTAAAAATACAGTATAAAAGATAAAAAATGGTACACCTGTAGATCATATACCATGATTAAAGCTTGCAGCTTGCAGGATGGAAGGTTGCTCTAGGTGAGTCCCTACATGAGGGGTGAGTGAAAGTGAAGCCCTAAGATATTACTGTACTCTACTGTCAACTTTATAACACTGTGCACTTAGACTACTCTCAATGAATAAAGCAACACCAGATTAAATTGAACACAAGAGAACATAATGCAACCAAAAGACATAAACATAAGATGTATGAGGCTGCTGCTGGTATAATACAGCACACTATTTTACAGCAAACTTTGTATTTTTTGTAAGTAGAAAGAGTACACTCTAAAATAATGATAGAAAGTACAGTAAAGTCAATACTTAAACCAGCTACATAGTCATTTATTCTATTTTCAAATACTGCAGCACAGTAGGTTGGTTTACACTAGCATCACCACAAACATGAGTAACAGCGACAATGCTATGACAGCTATGAAGTCATTAGGCAACTGCAATTTTTCAGCTTCATTATAATCTTATGGGACCACCATCGGATGTGTGATCAGCAGTTGATGAAACATTATGAGGTACTGTACATAATTGTACTTACCATAACAAGTCAAAGAAAAGTTAATAATAGGCCCTTTTTTCCAAGCATTCTTCCCCACAACATTTGGGCAATCAATTCAATGTTAATAGGTTAGTAAATATCATTCCGCATGATATCTACACTCATTCAAACATGGGAAAACATATACTCACAAATAGGTTTTGGACACAATATGTTACAAAAATGGAATCATATTCCTCACCCTACTACTTTGAAGTTTGTTTTTTTCATTTGACAATCATATAATGAGCATCTCTCCAGGCCAATACATACATATCTAATTTATTTTTGACTGTAGCTATGTAGTACTCCATGGTATAAATGTGTCATAATATAATTGACCTCTCTCTCGGTGGACTTGGTTTCTGATTTTGTTTTCCACTATATCAATGTTACCATAAATATCTGCACCCATCTATATTGTTTGTATAGTAGAAATCTATAATTTTATCTAAATAGATATACACAGATGCTTTATTTCTGTAAGAGGAATATCCTGAAATGACATTACTGGCTCAAGGAAGCAACCCACTTTTCTAAGACAGATGTAGAGGCAGGAGTAACTATTCATTTTTCCTCTTTTACTATTTGAGACCCCTTAAAGATCATAAAGTAACATAAAAAGACAATTAGCAAAGGACAAAGTGAATTTATTGGCACAAACACCCTGCACATCATGGGACCAAGCAAAGTCTTCAAATGACCTTGATGGAAAGAACTTTTCACAGAGATTTTATAATCCAAAGTGTGATGGTTAACTTCACTAGGCCCTGCTCTATCATGGCACATTCTCATCACCATGACAACTTCTTAAAGGGAAGAGAAAAAGAACCTCAGCAGAACTTTAGCCAGGGTGTTTGTCTCCTCCTTGGAATGCTAAGATTTACCTATCATTAATTTTTCCTCTTTTGAAGAATCAAGGTAACAAGATGTTTTTTAAAAAAAGGTAAGACTAGACCCTTCTTTTTTTGGAGGAGGGGTTGTGGCAGCCTTTGAAAACAGCAGTGGCTTTATAAATAATTAGTTAGGGGCAATACAAATAACAAAAGAAAAATCATTTGATCTGCAGGGTAATGTAGCACTCTTTGACCTGAAGAAGACTTACTAAGGAAGGGGAAAAAAGTCATTTTCTCAAATTGGAGCCCATTTGACACATTAGTCTTTATAATGAACTTCAGTTCCTTTATGATTATTAATGCCATACCTCAACAGAAGCTTTGGCACAGAGATGCCTATGAAAACAGATTAGTCCCCTGTGGTCCTTCTAAATTTATATTATGAAAGTCCTAGCTGGAATCTTAGCTTAGCCACTTCTGCTCAACATAATGGCAACTATTTAGACTGGAATTTAGGGGACCTAGGTCACAATTGAGCAAGTCACATAAACTCTCTGATTTTCCAGTGCCTTTTCACAAAATGAAGCTAATACTGTCCCATGCTCTCATTACGTCACTGTGGTCAATGAAATAGCATAGCTGGAAGAACACTGAAGCCAACCTAAGGATAGAATTTGAGAAAATAGACTGCAGTCAGCCAATCTCTGTGGCATTCCTGGTTACCAGTGAACAATTTTCATCCGATTACTTGCCCTCTGAGCTTCAGCTTCCAAAAAGATGATATACCTATTGTACATAACCACTGATTTAAGAATAAGATGGAATCATACCTTCAAAAGTGTTAGTGTAGTGTCTGATGCATAGTGACATCTCAATAAATGAGAGCTATTATTTGTAATGTGCCAATCAAAGGTAATAATTCCATAGGCTTTCATCTAAGACCAATTAAGCATTTTCTTCCATTCAGTAGCTGCTTTTCTTCCTCTCCTGAGCCCCATGTTCTTTCTAAGGCCCATTTGTCCTATCTATGGAAGATAAAGAAGGGCCTCCATGATAGAACCAAGGCTGAAGAAAAGGGGTGAGAACATGAGATCCAGCTTGTGCTTTGATTGGAAGCCAAGTGTTCCAGAGTCCCCAGACACCGACTACAGGCCACAGTGTGAATACCACATCAACTCCTGATTGCTCTGCATCTCAGAAGAAACCAAGAAATCAAAGAGCAGCACTTAGAACCAGATGTAATTAGAGAAACTTCCTTCGGTCCGCTGTGAGATGAAGTTGGTTTGGGAGACTTAGGAAATCAGCAAATGTATATACCCATGCTTTGGCCTTTCCCTAGCTTCCAGGTCATCTTGATTTCTACTTACTGCCCTCAAATCAGGAAGTAGAGATTATGTCTGAATCAGTTATTTTAGATTAAGTATGGGGGTCAATTTGTATTTGCCTTGGCTGGTCCTTGATCATTCTACACTAACTCTGCGGTAAGGGACAGCTCTGTCCTTAGGTCATGGTCAAAATATTTCTCATATGAGGAAATTTATATGGCCCTTGTAACATGGTGATAAATTAGAAGCTGGGAGTCCCTTCTAGAATTACACAATTTATGGACACTACAAACAGAAATAGTTATGATCCAACATTAAGTTTTTTGTGTGCTGCCTTGTAATTTCCTTCCTTAAGTTTATTAAATACCACAGCCTTGTTTTCATTGTGTTTTGAAGAGCTGAGAGAAAGGCCTGTGGTCATGTTTGGCATGAATAAAACAAAGAGGGAGACTTGCAGCCAAGATGGAGGTGTACACAAATACACTTTGCCTCCTTGCACAATCAAAAGAAAAACAACAAATTTAAAACCAGAAAACAATCAGAACTGCCAGAAAAATTGAACTGTATGGAAATCTGAGAACCAAGGAGTTAAAGAAGAAACATTCATTCATTCTGGTAGAAGGGGGAAAGAGATAGGCACCTGTGGTGGAGAGGATTCACAGCAAGGTGGCACATGGGGCATGCAAGGTGGAAGCTGGAGGACCAGAGAGGATAAGGCAGAGGCTGCAGGGGGCAGTCCCACATCTGCATGTGAATAAACTGGGAGGAAAAACTGTGAAGCAAGACATACCACACAACCCAGGGTTCCAGCACATGGAAATAAAGCTTCAATCCTCTTACTGAAAGAACCTGTGGGGGTTGTGGCAGGAGAAACTCCCAGACTCACAGGAAAGTTCATTGGAGAGATCCACAGGGTCCTAGAATGGCCACAAACCCACCCACCTGGGAATCAGCACCAGAAGGGCCTAATTTGCTTGTGAGTAGTGGAGAAAGTGATAGAAAGCTGGCTGAGAACTAAGCAAGCCTCACTGTTTCTTCTCAGGCCCCTGCCCCACATACAGCACCACAACGCTGTGATGTGGGTTGCCCCGCCCTGGCGAATACCTAAGGCTCCACCTCTTAGAATGTTACAGGCACACCGAGACAAAAAATATGGCCCAAATAAAAGAACAGATCAAAGCTCCAGAAAAAATACAACTAAGTGCTGAAGAGATAGCCAACCTATCAGATGCAGAGTTCAAAACACTGGTAATCAGGATGCTCACAGAAATAGTTGAGTATGGTCA
>PVKU01015451.1:0-18287 GCA_004027475.1 Anoura caudifer | reverse complement strand
CTGGAGAAAATTGATCGTGGGGAGGACGTGTAAGGAGCAGGATTGTGATTCTCAGACAGCCCTGGGTTCATTTGTTTCAATTCTGACAGGTTGGTGTGACCTTTGCGGACATTGCCCTGTACTTCTCTAGGGAAGAGTGGTGCCTGCTTAATGAAGATCAGAGATGCCTGTACCTGGATGTGATGCTGGACAATTTTGAATTAGTATCCTCACTGGGTAAGACCCTCAGTCGCCATGGATAAAGACTAGGCTTTGCATTTCCTTTATTTCTAGGGGGTGCTCTTTCCTCACATGTCACTGTAAGCACTGTTTGATTGATTTTCTAGTTTTCTGAGTAGTTACATATATATTTTTTTTCTTGTGTGTGGGGGGAATTCTAAGGAGTCTTTTGAACCCTTGTATATTTTATACGTTAATTTCTTTTCACCTACTGTTGCATGGCTTTTTTTTGCTACACAGGTACTATATTTAAAAAATTTTTTCAATATTTTTGGCAACCCTGCGTTTAACAAGGCTGTTGTTGCTGGTATTTCAGCAGGCTCAGATGCTGGTTATCAGTATTTTCTGATGAGTTATTTATAATTAAGTTATATGGAGTTTTATTTAGACTAAGGTGTTAACTTTTTAAATAACCTGCCATATAATGTTGAGATAACTTTATTAGTCACTGGGAAATCAATCAATTTTGTTACTTTTACTGAATTGAACATAAAGTGTCTTCAAGCCATATTTTTATATAGTTTGTCAGTATTTTCCTTGATCCTGAGATTGCCTGTTTTTCTTTTTATTATTATTATTTTTTGTAGATGTTATTGATTTCTATTTTTAGATAGAGGTGAAAGGAAGGATGAAGAGGGAGAAACAGCCAAGTGGTAGAGAAACATTGATCCTTTGCCTCTCTCCCACCCCAGCTGGGACCTGAGCCCCCAAGGAAGTCCTGTGACCTTATCAGGGAAACCACAGGTCACCTTTTGTTTTGCAGGATGACACCCAACCAATGAGCCACAATCATCCTGTTTACATTTTCATTTCACTATGTTAATAGCTGTTGTTCTGAAAGAAGCTTTTCCATTTGTTGTAGTCTGGATTATTTATATTTGTTTTTTTGCCCAGTGGTTATTCTCACATTCAGAAGATCATTTAAAAAACAAATATGCAGCATTGATTGGTGAGTTGAGCATAGTCCTGCAAATGGAAAGGTCACCTGTTGGATTCCCAGTCAGAGCACGTGTCTGTGTTGCTCTTCGGAGCTCCAGTTGTGGGCATGTTCAGAGGCAGCAGATCAATGCTTCTCTCTCATATGGATGTTTCTCCCTTTCACTTTTTCCTTTCTTGTGCTGTCTTCAACTAATAAAATCTTTTTAAAAAGTTACATAGATTATTAAAAAAAGCAAATCTTTAAAAATTCTCTAGGTTGGCTTGAAGGAGTTTAAAGTTTTAGGAGAGACATTTAATTTTTTCATGCAGTTTGAGCTAATTTTTATCAGTGGTTTCCAGTTTCCTTGTCTTACATGTCAATGTCAGTTTTTCCCAGCACCATTTATTAAGGAAACTCTTTTCTTTCTCATATGTCTTGCATTTTTTTTGTCAAAGATTAGTTTAATGTCTGTGCCTATCTGCATTTCTGTGTTGTCTGTTCTGTTCTGTTATCTATATTTCTGTGTTCATTTTGATAACACACTAGTTAGGTGCTTTGGCTTTTTAATAGATTGGAGTCCGATGCTACCAGGTTTGTTCTTACACAAGATACCTTCTACTGTTTGAAGTCTTTTGATGTTCTATGCATGTCAAGATTTTTTTTTTATGTGTAAAATTCCATTTGTCATAAAAATTGCATTTCATCTGTAGGCTGATTTTGGTAGTATACACATTTTAACAATATTATACTTTAAAATCCAAGAACATCAGCTGTCTTTGCATTCATTTATCTTCTCTTCCTTGTCTTTTATCACTTTTTTTATATTTAATGTCCAGACATGTTATAATAATGTACAGAAAGATGAAGGACAGGAGAAAGACAGGGAGAGAAACACTGGTCTCTTGCACACCCCCCCAAACCCCGTGATCTGGCTTTCTACCAGACATGAGCCCTGCCTGAGAATCAGTCCAACTAGTGACTTTGCAGTTTGTGGAAGGATGCCTGACCCACTGAATCATCCAGTCAGGGCCACTATATGTCATTTGATTGGAGAATTTGTTTAAGGAGCCACTTCTTCATTGGTTTCTTCCTATTGCAGTTTCTTCCTTTGTCTTCCTGTCTTGAGGTCTTCCTTTGTGATTTGATGAGTTTGTATAGTGATTTGACTCTTCTCTTTTGTGTAGGTATTACATACATTTTAGCTGGTTATTTGAAAAAGACTTACATTAAATAATTCATACACTTTATAGTTTATTTTATCCTGATAACACCTGCATTGGTTCCAAAAAATTCTACATTTTGACTCTCTATGACATATCCCTTTATATTTTTTAACGTCACAATTTATATTTTTATTATTGTGCATCTAATAAGGTATAGAACGTTAGCTTTATTATTTTTACTAGCTTTAATTTTTAACTTTTATTATAGTAATGTAATGTACATTTCACCTGTCCAGTGCTATAGTATAGTGAATTTGAATTCATTCTCACCTTTACTAGTAAGAATAATACTTCCCTCTGTAATCGAGTTTTTATTTTTATTTTTTTTAATTTGGTCTTCAAGAAGTTGTTTTGGCCTTTTCAGGCATTGATATCCATTTGTTTCATATTGTTCCATATCAATTATTGGAAAATTATTATGTTCTCTTGATATTGTCCTTGTTTTTAGTACTTCTTTTAATTCTGTATTGATGTCTATGCATATGATGAAACAGAAACTCCTTTCACTTTTATGGACCCATTCTGGCTAGAGAAATAGATCCATCTATATGTGGATTTATGGGTTGGCTGTCTTGAGATTAGTCCCAGCAGCTTAGTCTCCTTAATGCTGCATGAACTGATGTCAGAATAACAAAAAATGTACTAGTACACAGTTGCTTAGGTAGCATTTCTTTTCAGCGACAGTTGAGGATTTTGGAGAGTCTCTGGAACAAATACTGCTAGGGAAATACTCATTTTTGTTTTCTTTTTGGACTAGGTTGTAGACAAAGGGATTTGTTCTGTTTTTCATGCTGAGAAACTCTGCAGGGTCCCCTGATGTGTAAACTGTGGGAAGTTCACAGATGTTGCAGGGGCTTCTTCCATTCTTAAAACAAAAATGTTTATTGTTTTTCACAGAACAGCCCACTAAGTTCAACCTTAGAGCAGTTACTGTGGTTGCAAGAGGTAATGCTGACCCTTGTTTTTGACTGTAGCCATCTTCAAATGTGTTTGCTAACCCATCTTGTAGTCATCCTTTCTATGCTGTTTTATGTGTTTTGCACTTTTGCTTTGATGCTTGTCTTTTGATTTGTTTGTTTGCTTGTTAATTGATTTTAGAGAGACAAGGAAAAGGAAGAGTGAAAGAAAAAAAATCATCACTTTGTTGTTTCACTTATTTATGCATTCATTGGTTGCTTCTTGTATGTGCCCTGACGGGATCGAACCTGCAATGTTGGTGTATCACGATGACACACCAAGCAACTGAATCACCTTGTCAGGATTGATATTTTTATTAGTGTTAATAGGATTTTTGTTTCATTGTCCTGTGAGTGATTCTGTTTGTGGATAGCTGTTTGCTTGTTCTGAAATAAGGGAGAATTCTAGTATTTCTTAATAGGCTATCTTCTTGAAGTCACTCACACAGATCTTTTTTCTGTGGTATCTTTTGTGCTTTGATGTTCTACCCCACTGCTGGCCATCCACCTCTTCAGTTTTTTCTCTTATAATTTATATCATCTGTAATGGCTCAGTTGGGATTTAAGGGGAAGAATCATTTGTGCAACCCAAAAGAAACATGACTCCACCCATGGCAGAGTGGGTCCATGGACCCAGAGGCAGTTGTGCCTTGTTGAAGGGTTTTTGGAGAGGGTTTGAGGCATAGGCTTTGTTAAGGTCATAACTAGGGACCTATTTTGTTACCATTACCAGGTCCTTCCCATCCTACTTACTCTTGTTTATTGTTGACACTTTGTCAACTACTCAGTTCTAAGTTACATATTTATGCTGTAGTACAATTGATGTTGATGTGTCTGAGTTCATTTTAATTATCCTACACACCCTCACATCACCAGTTGGAAGTTGGAAGGTCCTATAGGAAGCCATTTGTGGAAGAACCACTAGTGGACCCAGTCTCTCTTCCCTGTGTTTCATCCTGTGCTTGTGTCACCTCCTTGGTCAGGTCAGTACCACTGACTGACCTTTGGGGCCAAGTAAAGTATAACAGCCGTTTCTTCAGTGTCTGACTCACTTGTATTGAAAATGATTTTAGAATCATGCCTAGCTATGAGATATGGTCATGTGTGATGAGGATATTCTTTTTTTATAAGGTCAACATATGCTTCACTAGCTTTTCTTTTGTTCAGGTTGCTGTTGTGGAGCAGAGGATGTGGAAGCACCAGTTGAACAGAATGTTCCTATTAGAGTTTCAGAGGCAAAGAATTTCAAGATAGCTTTGCCTTCCCAGAAGAGCTACCCCTGTGAGAGTTGTGGACCCATCTTGAGACATATTTTCCACTTGGTTGAACATCAGGAAACACAACAGAGCCAGAAACTGTTGAGGTGTGGGGCACGTGCAAAACAATTTTATTTCAATACAAAGTGTCACCAGCAACAGGTGCACCACGTGAGAGAGAAGCCTTTCATAAGTGATGTGGACAGGATGTCACTGGCTAAGGGTTGCAATTATAATGTGTCCCAGGAGCTTTTTACCTGTAGGGAGGTTGAATCGGACATCCTTACCAAGTCAGAACAACTCCATCAAGAGGTTACTCACACCAGGGAAAGGCTGGATGAAATCTCGATGTCTCCAGTGATTATTGAACGAAAAAATTATGAAACCCTAAATGAATGTGAAAAAGCCGTTGGATACAGCTACATATATGTTCAGAAAAAGGGCATTTCTACTGGAAGACAGTATTTTATGTGCCATGATTGTGGAAAATATTTTACTGGAATTCCTAGTTTTTGTTATCAGAGAATTAAGGCTGGACAAAGGCTATATCAGTGCAGTGAATGTGGAAAATCTTTTACTAGGAACCATTCTCTTTATGTATATCAGAGAGTTCTTACTGGAGAAGGGGCATATCAGTGCAGTGAATGTGGGAAATCTTTCATCCGAAACAGTGAACTTCATTCTCATCAGAGAGTTCATACTGGTGAAAGGCCTTATGAGTGCAGTGAATGTGGGAAATCTTTCATCCGAAAGAATGAACTTCGTTGTCATCAGACAGTACACACTGGTGAAAGGCCCTATCAATGCAGTACATGTGGTAAATGTTTTAAAAGAATCTATAACCTTTATTGTCATCAGAGACTTCACACTGGGGAAAGGCCTTATGAATGCAGTAAATGTGGGAAATCTTTCACCAGGAACGATTCCCTTCAAATACATCAGAGACTTCACACAGGAGAAAGGCCTTATGAGTGCCGTGAATGTGGGAAATCTTTCATCCAAAACCAACTTCATCGTCACCAGAGAGTTCATACTGGAGAGAAGCCTCATGAGTGCAGTAAATGTGGGAAATCTTTTAGCCGTAGCACTGGCCTCCGTTATCATGAGAGAGTTCACACAGGAGAAAGACCTTATAAATGCAGTGAATGTGGGAAATCTTTTACCTATAGCACTGGCCTTCGTTATCATCAGAGAGTTCACACAGTACAAAAAGCCTTATAAATACAATTAATGTGGGGCATCTTTCAGCTAAAATTCTAATCTTGCACACATAAGAACTCATGGGGAAAAGGTCTTAAATGTGTACGAAATGTACAGGGACTTTTGTGTGTGTTTTCCTAGCGTAGGGAATTTTTTTTTTTAAATTTTATTTATTTTTTGAGAGGTGAAAGGGAGGGAGAAAGAGGGAGAGAAACATAAATGTGTGGTTGCTTCTCAAGCACCCCATACCGAAGACATGACCTGGAGCCCAGGCATGTGTCCTGAGAGGGAATTGAACTAGTGACCCTTTGGTTTGCAGGTTGGCACTCAGTCCAACACTGAGCCACACCAGCCAGGGTTGTAGGCGAACTCTTTGAAGCTTTGTGTAACAAATCTCATGACCAAACATAAACAGTAGGGCACTTCCCCATAAATTTTTTTTTTTTTTTTTTTAAGGAAGCATGTGTGTCAATGATCTTCATTGCACTTTCTTCATTTACCCATGTTCCTTTCCAGATTCATGTCACTGCAGTTTTCTGTGCTGAAGATACTTATTTTTACCTACAGCACCTGTAAGGGTTCCCAGAGACACATGTATCGTCATGATAATGTATTCAGAGAAGGTAACCGTTCTCTGATTTGTGGAAGAAAATTAGGAGTAGCCTAACTCTTAGGGCTTTATTCCCTCCACTCCTACTAGTTGGTGCAGACTTGACTGACTTCTGGCCTATAGAAAATTGACTGAGTTCTGCTGTCATCTTGCAGAAGGATGGCCTTTTTGGGACATGCTTTTTTTTATAGAACTGATAATTTTTGAGTGTCCAAGTCACCAATACAAGAACTGCCAAGCTAATCTCCATTGGTTTGAAAAACCATCAAGGCCTTTTTCCTAAGTTATCTTTAAACTTGGGTGCTGTATTTATTGTGTGGGATAGATTATGCACAGTTTGGGGACTTACAAGCATAAAGACATGAACAACTTTTATGTTAGATCTCAAGGTATCTTTGTCTCTATGGGGACAGTTTGGTGCAAAAATTAACTGAGTGTTTTTTTCCAAACTTACATTCCTGCTCATATCTGTCTAGGCAGACAAAAGGCTCTGAGGGCTGAGAATATGTAAGTCTCAATGGGTGGTAATAAGTGAACAGTGAGTTCTAAGAGGTGAAAGAATTTATGTGAAGTATAGCTGTGCTAGAAATGTGGCTATCAAAATTTTTGTTTCTACAAGTGTCAGTCTTTTTTATTCATTAGAATTTTAGGGGGAAAAAGTGAGGTGAGAAAGGTATTATAAGGTTTGAGCAGAAAAATTTAGAATTGTGGAAAAATAGCTATGGTATTGTTTCATTGCTTTACTAATCTATTACTAATTACTTCACTGCTTCAGACGTTTATCTAGGTCTGTGATATACAGAAGCGAATAAAGAAATGTGATCATAACCAGGTGTGTTCAATGGCTTTATTGAAGGAGTAGCCAAGAATTGAAAGAGCTAAGTTTTTGTTTTCATAAATTGTTGGGTGATAGATGATATGGAAACATACACTGAGCAGCAATCAGGAGTGACAGGCATGTGGATCCTGAGGATTTTAAGCTCTCTCAGTAAAGGGAGGGTGGAGAGAGGTTTGATTTAGTGGGGAAGATGTTTCATGGACAAGAAATCATTGTACAGTCTTACCCTGCCAGTAGTTCATCAACAGTATCAGATCACTCCTGTGATCATTGTGCCCATTTCAGGGTGCTGGAAATTATGTTCATTTACAGGAGATTTCTGTATTTATGGTAAGTACTAAGATTTTCTTTAACTCCTGTGATACATTGCTGTTTTTAATGTTTTTCAAATTTTGGATTATATTTCAATGTTCTTAAACTGATTTTTTTAAAGATTTTATTTATTTTTAGAGAGGGGAAGGAAGAGAAAAACAGAGGGGGAGAAACATCAATGTGTGGTTGCCTCTTATGCGCCCCCCTACTGGGGACCTGGCCTGCAACCCAGGCATGTGCCCTGCCTGGGAATCGAACCAGCAACCCTTTGCTTCCCAGTTGGGTGCTCAATTCACTGAGCTACAACAGCCAGGGCTTAGACTCTGAATTTTTAAATAGGAAAAGTTCTTAGAGATTATTATTGATTTTTAATGTTCATTGCACATTACCATACCCATAGTTACTTGTTATTTATAATATATTTCATGTAATTGTTAACTTTCTGAGCTATTCATAGGACAGTTTCATGATGAAAACATACTTCATTTACTCTAAATATAATTTATGAATATGTTTCTAATCTTATCACATTGAGATTTCCTGAAATGTCATCTTACCTGATGTTTTACATGTCTGTGCAAGACTAATTTTCTTTCGCTATGATAATTACCATTTCACATTAACAAAAATAGCAATAACCATCAGAATTCAATTGTCCCAATATTTAGAAAAAAATATCTCTGATGTTCAAATTGTATCCATACAGTAGACCTGCATTTAAAATTATGCATCATAGTTCTTTTTTTGTTTCAAAGTATGTCCTACTGTGTTGTGTTATATTTGTTGCATACATGTATGATTGTGTAAGTACATCTTGTGTGATAAAACTTCATTGACTACTGCAGGAATTCCTCTTTTTTTCACTGGGTTCACAGATGTGTGTTTATTAATATGAACCCAAGCCGTTTGGCCAGGAAAAGATGACAACTTCCTTTAGCCATTTTCAAGATGTGTCTTTTGTGAGGACATATGCTTTCCCATTGTCCTAAGTGGTCGTTGGTCCTTTTTGCCTAAGTGATGTGGAAAAACTCCAAATCACCTCCTTCGACTGTGACCCACATTATCCAGAATAGAGTGGGAGGAATACTGCCAGGCCTAGCCAGTAAATGGTCCGAAAAGGCATTTCTCTTGTACACCGCTCTGGGCTGAACTTCCAGCGTGGGCACAGCCGGGATTTGCTACAGTACGTGCTAAGAAATGGTGGATGGGTGCTGGTGGAGTTATCTCAGCAGGGGAGGTGCCGGAGTCGTGGTCCACATAGCACACAAAAAGAGTAAGGAGCTGGGCGACTTGGTGTCAGAGCTGGGATAGGGACCGTGAAGTTGGGAGCGGCCTCCGCTGCCTGCTCTCCCACTGCTACCGCTCTTGCCTTGCCCACAGCATCCGTTGGTGGCCTCGCAGAGGTGCTGGGCCAAGGTACATGCACGCTCCAGCTTCCACCACCAAACCCTACATCTGTGAGTGCTAATGTCCTTCAGTCTTGGCCCGGAGTAAAGCACCATGAGGAAGGCTCATGTGAGAGAAGTTGACAGGAATTATTTGTACTTGAAATTCCCATGCAGATCTGGGTGATGACTACTGAAGCAAAGATCAAAGGCCGGCAGGCAGGGAAGTCAGAGCTTCAGTCTGGGCTTTGCTGGTTTGGGGTCCAACAGAAAACGGTTGTGCTGTATCTTGCTGGAACATGTTAGGCACTCTGGATACCATGGGAATAGTTTGTGGGTGAGTCCACAATGAGGCTGTGGACTTGGAGTCTAAAGATGCGAAGAAGGCAGACATTCCACAATGGAGTGCTCAACTAGAGGAAGTGTGAGCTGATGGTCCTGGGGACCTTGTGTGAAGTCTTGAGGATGAAGCATAAGCCCATGTTTGGATGCTTGGCAGGAATGAGGGGACCCTGCAGTCACGGACCAAGGTATAGATGGCACTTACGTGACATCTGCTGTGTCCCTGAACAAGTTGCTGTTGCTGAATGTGGTAAAAGTAATAAATGAGACTGATGAGCAAGCAGCCAGCACTGGCATTGGAGCATGGTGTCCACACTGAACCTGGGAGTCCTGGAGGAAATTGAGTGAGACGAAGATGTGTAAGGAGTAGGATTGTGGTTCTTAGACAGACCTGGATTCATTTGTCTCAATTCTGACAGGTTGGTGTGACCTTTGCAGACATTGCCCTGTATTTCTCCAGGGAGGTATGATGCTTCCTTGATGAGGTTCAGAGATTCCTAAACCTGGATGTGATGCTGGAGAACTTTCAATTTATGTCATCATTGGGTAAGACCCTGTCTCTTGCCAGTGATTTGTACTTAGGCTTTGCATTTCCTAGTCTCCCTGTTCTCTTGGGGGTGCTCTGTCCTCCTCTGTGGATTGTAAGCACCACTTGATTTTTGAGCTTTCTGAGTGTTTACTTTCTTTGGTAGGGCGGGTTTGTTTGTACCACCCTGTTCTGCTGCAGTACCAATACCTGTTGTACTGAATTCATGGGGAAGGATTTGTGGTTTGTAATGTTGCAGGGAGTCTAGTGAATTCCAACTTGATTAGAGAGAGAAAGCGTTTTTTCTATTCCTGTTGGCCATTTGTATGGTTTTTTTGTTTTTGGTGGGGGGAATTCTATATTTTTTGGCTAACGAGAGTTTTGAATTCCTTGTCTATTTTATTATTATTAATTCCTTTTCACCTACTGGTACATGGGTTTTTGTGTTTGATTAATTTTGCTTCAAGGATATTACTCTTCTTCTTCTTTACATATTCACTGTTTTTGGCAGCCTTTCATTCACAAGGCTGAATTTTAATTTTAATTCTAATTTTAATTTTTCAACAGTTTCAGATGCTTTTATACTACAGTGTTGCTTTGTTAATATCTGGCAGTATAGTGTTGGTATGATTGAATTATTCACTGGGAAATCAATAAATTTATGTAACTTTTTCTGAAATGAACCTACAGTTATCTCCAACCCATATTTTTATAGGGCTTGCAAGTATTTCCTTCCATCATGAGATTGCCTTTTCTATATTTTATCTTTTAATATAGATTTTACTGATTTCTATATTTAGATAGAAGAGAAGAGAAGGAGAGAAACAGCAGTGTGAGAGAGAAACATGATCTGTTAACTGTTTCTGCTGCCCAAACCAGTGACTGAACCCACAACCTAGCCATGTGCCCTGATCTGGAATCCAACAGACCACTTTTTATTTGCAGAATTTTGTCCAACCAACTGAGCCACACTAACAGGGCTAGCTACCTTTCCCTTTTATAACGTCAATTGCTGTTCTGTGAAGAAGCTTTTGCATTTGTTGTAGAGTGAACAGTTTGTATTTGCTTTTTTGCCTCTGGTGGTGGTTCTCACATTCAGAAGTTTGTTTAGAGAACAAATCTTCGGCCATGACTGGTGTGGATCAGTGGCTTGAGCATTGTCCTACAAACCAAAATGTCACCGTTTTGATTCCCTGTCAAGGCACATGCCTGGGTTGCTGACCAGGTCATCAGTTCAGTGCATGTGAGAGGCAACCAATCGATGTTTCTATTGCACATCATTTTTTCTCTCCTTGTCTTTCCCTGTCTCAAGAAGAAAAAGTAAAAACTTAAAAAAATTATATAAATTCTATATAATAATTTTATGATGATTTATTAGATAAATTATGTAAGTTAATTGTATATAAATTAATTTCTATAAAGTTATAAATTACTTTTATAAAAAATAAATAAAATACATTTAATGTGTAAATTAAAATTAATTAAATTTATTTAATAAAGAAAAGTTTTTTTAATCACTATCTTATTGTGTTCAGTGTACAAACATTTCACCTTTCTGGTTGAATTTATTCCTGAATTTATTGTTTTTGATGTCATTTTAAATTTAACTACTTTCTTCATTTCTTTTTTTAAATGTTTTATTGATTATGCTATTATGCTATTACAGTTGTCCCATTTCCTCCCCTTAATTCCCCTCCACCCTACAAACTCCTCCCACCCACATTCCCTCCCCGCCCTTAGTTCATGTTAACTGATCATACATATAAGTTCTTTGGCTTCTACATTTCCTATACTATTCTTAACTGCCCCCTGTCTATTTTGTACCTACCATTTATGTTACTTATTCCCTGTATTGTTTCTTCCATTCCTCTTCCTCCTCGTTGATAACTGTCCATGTGATATCCATTTCTGTGATTCCGTTCCTGTTCTGGTTGTTTGCTTAGATTGTTTTTAGGTTCAGTTGTTGATAGTTGTGAGTTTGTTGTCATTTTACTGTTCATATTTTTGATCTTCTTTTTCTTAGATAAGTCCCTTTAACATTTCATATAATAAGGGCTTGGTGATATGAACTCATTTAACTTGACCTTATCTGGGAAGGACTTTATCTGCCCTTCCATTCTAAATGAAAGCTTTGCTGGATAGAGTAATCTTGGATGTAGGTCCTTGCCTTTCATGACTTTGAATCCTTCTTTCCAGCCCCTTCTTGCCTGTAAGGTCTCTTTTGAGAAATCAGCTACCAGTCTGATGGAAACTCCTTTGTAGGTAATTGTCTCCTTTTCTCTTGCTGCTTCTAAGATTCTCTCCTTATTTTTAATCTTGGGAGATGTAATTATGATGTGCCTTGGTGTGTTCCTGCTTGGGTCCAACTTCTTTGGGACTCAGCTTCCTCGACTTCCTGGAAGTCTATTTCCTTTGCCACATTGGGAAAGTTCTTCATTATTTGTTCAAATAAGTTTTCAATCTGTTGCTCTCCCTTTTCTCCTTCTAGTATCTCCATAATCCAGATATTGGAACATTTGAAGATGTCCTGGAGGTTCCTAAGCCTGTCCTCATTTTTTTGGATTCTTGTTTCTTCATTCTTTTCTGATTGGATGTTTCTTTCTTCCTTCTGGTCCACACCATTGATTTGAGTCCCAGTTTCCTTCCCATCACTATTGGTTCCTTGTACATTTTCCTTTACTTCACTTAGCATATCCTTCATTTTTTCATTTGTGACCATATTCAAACAATTCTGTGAGCATCCTGATTTCCATTGTTTTGAACTGTGTATCTGATAGGTTGGCTATCTCTTCATCACTTTGTATTTTTTCTGGAGTTTTGATCTCTTCTTTCATTTGGGCCATTTTTTTTCCTCAGTGCTCCTGCTACTAGTTAGGGGTGGAGCCTTAGGTGTTTACCAGGGCAGGGGTATCCCTTGTGGCTGCCTTGTGACCCAGAATGAGGGGGAGGGGTCCGAGAGGGAACAGTGGCACTTGCTCCACTCTCTACCAGTTTTCAGTCACTTCCCCTGCTACCCACAAGCAAAGTGGGCCTTTCTGGTGCTGATTCCTGGTAGGTAGGTTTGTGTATATTCTGGGACCCTGTGGGTCTTTCCAGCGAACTCTCCTGTGAGGTTGGGAGTTTCTCCCACTGGCACCTCGACCCCCACAGGTGTTTTCCATAAGAGGTTTGAGGCTTTATTTCCCTGCACTGGAACTGTGGGTCTGTCTTGCTCCCCAGTTGTTCCTCCCACTGTACCTGCATGTGAATGTGGGACCACCGGCTCCACTAGCTGCTGCCTTGCTGGCCAGCCACCACCTTGCGCTCTCCAATCCTCCAGCTGCTGTCTTGCTGCGGGTCCTCTCCACCTGCCTGCATGTCCCCCCTACCTCCTACTGGTCTGGATGAATGTTTCTTCTTTAACTCCTTGGTTGTCGGACTTCCATACAGTTTGATTTTCTGTCAGTTCTGGTTGTTTTATTTTTAAATTGTTGTTGTCCTTCTTTTGGTTGTGTGAGGAGGACAGTGTGTCTAACTTCACCTTCATCTTGGCCAGAAGTCTTCAAGGTATTGATTCTCTTTTTGAGGATATACAAGGTCTGTCTGGAAAAAGTCCAGCCATTGTTTATATGACAAGAATGGTTTGCACAACATTGATGTATCCTGGCAGCCAAGGAGAGTGGACTGGAATGCACACGTGTGAACAATGACAACTTCACTGTACTACTCAGTGGGGAGGGTAGATGCTATTGAGTGAGCATGTGTACTGTGTGGCCATCGAATTCAAAATGACTGAGCAAGTAGAGTAACGAATCTGCATGAAATTTTGTGATAAGCTTGAATATTCCTCTGTGGAAACTTAACTGGATGATTCAGAAGGCCTTATCTATGGGAAACTGGTAATTGGCAGCTTCATCATGGCAATGCACCTGCTCATGCATTGTGTCTCAGGCAGTGTTTTTTGGCAAAATATCAAATCACCCAGGTGACTCAGCCACCCTACAGCCCAGATCTGGTGCCCTGCAACTTCTGGCTTTTCTGAAAACTAAAATCACCTTTGAGAGGGAAGAGATTTCAGACCATTGATAAGATTTAAAGTAAATACAGTGAGGCAGCTGATGGCAATTGGGAGAGCTGTGTGAGGTTCCAAAGTGCCTACTTTGAAGGGGATGGAAGCGTCATTGTCCTATGTACAATGTTTCTTATATCTTGTATCTTCTTCAATAAATGTGTCTTTTTCATATTAAAGAGCTGGATACCTTCTGGACAGACCTCATATTTCCTGAACTGGGAAGTCCTGAGAAAATGGTTTTTCCTTTTTAAGTATTTTTGTGGAACTTTTGCAGTGTTTTCTATAGTGGCTTCACCAATTTACATTCCCAGCAGTCTCCTAGGATTGCCATTTCCATCATCTTGCCTACACATGTCTCTGTTGTGTTTGAGGACAGTTGCTCTAAAGGATTGGAGGTGATATCTCACTGTGGTTTGAATTTGAGTTTTCTCCAAGGGAAGAGCTGGGAATTGTGAAGCTCTCTTCTGTTGTATCTCACTGCAGTGTCCTGGACAGGGACAAAGTCAAATGTGAGCAGATTGCTTTAAACTTCGCCATAATTTTTGTTCAATGTTTTGGGGTAGGCATTTGTGTTCAGTGCTGTAGCATCTTACCTGGACCTTAAAATTTTCCCCAAGGTTTTTTGTTTTTCTGTTGTGAACTTGGTGTGTTCATGGATCATCAGTGGACCAGAGATTTCTGGGTACCTCCTTTTTCTTTTCTGAATGGAAAAGTTTATTGAGGTGTTAGTGTTGTGTTCCATCATAACATATGGGGAGGAATTTACTTATGGTTTTGAATCAGAGGAGTCTTATTAGATGATTATATTAATTTCTAAAAACAGACAAGGAAAAAGTCATTAATGCCCAACACTACACCTCCAGGATCCGGCTCAGTACATCTTCCTCACTCTAGTTGGAAAACTACATGGAGTAAACTAATTTGAGGACTCCTATGTTGGGCAGTTGTCATCCATGGATGAGGTGTGCAGGGGTAGGAAGAAAACTTGTGGAAAGATTTTATGGTTTAGTATTTTCAGTGTTTTGTAAAAAGTTCTTTTTCATAAAAGATGAGGATTAGGTAGCTGATAACTTAGCTCTCTTTTTAATATGAATCTTCCTAAAGTAGGTCATGGAATAACACATTCAAGTCTAGGGAGGGTGATATACTCTAACTTTATAGGGACAGAGGGTCTCCTGTGCTTGGGACCCTCTTGGAAACCACACTGTGTATCTCTTCATCTGGCTGTTCCTCTGTAACCTTTATGATATTCTTTAGTAAAGGGGTAAACGTAAGCATGTGTTTGCCTGAGTTCTGCGATATGAGCCGCTCTAGCAAATTAGTTGAACTGGAGGAGGGGTTGTGGGAAACTCTGTTTGAAGCCAAGGAAGAAGTAGGTAACCTGGAAAGTTACTATGTTTGATTGGCATCTGAAGTGGGGTGGAAGCAGCTTGTACTGAAGCCTTGACCTGTGATATCTGACACTTGTGTGTGAATTGATCTAAATTGCAGGACACCCAAGTGGTGTAGAGAATTTCTGGTGTGGGGAGTTCTCCCCACCACATGTATATACACTTTTGGTGACCAGGAGTATTGTGATGGTGGAAGTAGTGTGAGAGTAAAGGAGAAACCCAGGAATAAGACTAAATTGTAGGTTTTTCCAAAACAGACCTCAAATGAATTCAACCAAAGATCCAGCCCTAAGCTCTCTAGTGTCTTCTCTGCCATATGGACATCAGACATCATGGAAACTGCATACACCCTAGGTGTTCCTGTCTAACAACTCAAGGGCATGGTCAACTTTCTCTTTTGCCCAAACCGATGGATTTAATTCATCTTATAGATGAATAGATTCTGGCCTCTAAAAATTTCAGTAGCTCTGTCTTTGTGAACATCTCTTGTAAAGAGAGGAACACACTGTGGTGCCCATAAGATATTTCTATTTTCTGCTACCCAGCAGAGTCATAGTGATTGCACGTGGCCATTGCATTGCATTATGGCCAGTGCAATCAAAATTTAGGATTATACTGTATGAGGTCATAGAACCTGTGTGAAGACAGATTTGGACTTCCAGAAATGACCCAGAGTCCTGGCCACACATTCCTCCTGGTCGTTTTTAGTGCTCCTAGAGATAGCAAAGGAAGGACTTGGGGAGAGAGTACCGATTAGAAATAGTTTAGGAGTTCAGCCTTCGGCAGCTGCCAGTGCAAAGCCTCAAGGTCTGGTGAGCTTGATTCTATGTGAATCTTGAGTGAGGGGCCTGTGAGGTCAATAAAGCACAAATGCATGTGAATGTCCATATTTGGGGGTTATAGAAAGATCTGGGCATTAATTTGGGGCCCTTGGTTAAGGATTAATCTGAAGAAATGATCAACTGAAGGTCTCATGGTCAGGGCTTAAGGTCTCTATGTCAACCCTGCTAGGCTTCATGATGGAAAACTGTGGTAGGTGTGTGGCAATGAACCTAGCTTGTCATCTAGGTTAGCTATTTAATCTAAATCTAATAAAAAATCAAGGAAGAGTGTGAATGGACAAGAGTTTCTGTGGTAAATTTCATATTTAATTTGAGGTTGCTGTTTGGGAGCGCAGGGTCTCTTTGGGTTCAAGAACTTAGCAGTCTGGAAGTTTGGAAACCCATAGGCCCAGGCTAGTGGGTGTTTTGAAACTCAGGTTTTGGATATTGGAAATATTTCCTTGTAAGTCTTCCAAATCCCAGTCCCTTCTCCAGGTTTCTATTAGAAATTGTTTCTTAGAGAAATTGAGGTCTTGCTCCTCAGCATGTATAGTCAGTTTGGCTGCAATAAACTCATAAAAAATTTGTTTCCTACATCCATTCTCCTCAATGTCCTCACAAATCAGAGTAATTCATTGTGATAAATGATGTATCTACAAGTAATGATGAAACTTTTGTTCATCTGACAACATAATTTATTCTTGGGTATTTCCTTTCAGGTTTGTTGGACACAAGCAATAACAACCATTTTCCTAAATTCTGTTCATTAGTGACACCATTTCATTAATTTTTAAAAAATACTACCTTTGTAAAAATTGAAATCATGTGTATAAACATTCATTCAAGTATCTTCCAACATGGCTGTAGTTTTTTGCATTGTCTCTTGCAAATCCACCTTATCACCAGCATTTCATCTTTTCTGTCTTTTGATTTCAGCAATTCTAATGGCAGGGTAATTGTACTAATCATATCGCAGTACAAAATTTTACTTCCCTAAGAACAAATGATGATGACCATCATTTCTTATACTTATTTGCCATCTGCTTGTATTTGCTTAGAGTGTGTTTTCAGGGTCTTTGCCTGTTTTTAAAGTTGCCGACTTTTATGAATTCTTTCAATGTTCAGATACTGGTCTTCTATCTGATTAAAAACTTGTTTGATAAATTTGTAGACATTCTATTTATTTATGCATTCCTATGGGCCCCTAAATGTTCCTATATCATTTGTTGGGAAGTGTATCCTTTCTCCATTGAATGGCCTTTGTACCTTTGTCAAACAGTTGAGTGTATTTGATTTCTATGTTTTTTTTTTGTTTTTTTTTTTTGTGGGACCTCTATTCCCTTACATTTATTTTTATCCTTTCAGAAATACTATTAATACCAGTACTACCTATAAGTCTTGAAATATGTTATGAGCCCTATTTGATGGTTCTTTTTGGTCAGAATTATTTTTGCTATTTTCAAGGTAGAAATCTGGCAAATATTACTGTTACCAGGAAATCAACATTAAATCACTTTGCTATTTTCTATCTCTAGATATGGTGTGATGAGAAAGAGACTTAAATTCCATGGTGTCTTTTCTAAAATTCACAATCTCTGTTTAATGAGAAAAACCTAGACCAAACCAAAAGATGGATTCATATACAAAATACCTGATTAGTACTCCTCAAAATAATTGAGGATATAAATGAGAAAGACTGAGAAATGGTCACAGAACAGAGAAAATTAAGGAAACATGATGTCTAAATGCAATGTTGTATTTTGGGTTGAATCCTGGGACAAAAAGAAAAGGATGATAGTGGAAAAACTTGTGAAATCCAAGGAGAATCTGTAATTTTGTTGACTATTATATAGTGTTAATTTTTCAAATTGACAAATGCACCATGGTTATATAAAATGTTCACAGAATGGGGGGTTGAATGAAGGTACATGTGAACTCGTTTTTTTATTATTTTTTTAATTTTGCCTTTTTAAAAAAATTTATTTTAATTGTTGTTCTTGTACAGTTTTCTGTCTTTTGCTCCCATTCCAGCCCACTGACCCAGCCCTCCCCACCCCCCTCCCATTTCCACCCCTGCTAGTTTTTGTCCATGTGACCTTTATACTTGTTGCTCCAAACCCTTCCCCTTTCCCCCTGAAATTCCCTCCCCTCTCCCCTCTGGTGACTATCAACCCCTTCTCCATTTCAGTGTCTTTGGTTATATTGTGCTTGTTTGTTTGTTCTGTTGATTAGGTTCCT
>PVKU01015450.1:0-18337 GCA_004027475.1 Anoura caudifer | reverse complement strand
CTGTCAGCTGATTTCTCAAAAGAGACCTTGCAGGCAAGAAGGGGCTGGAAAGAAGTATTCCAAGTCATGAAAGTCAAGGACCTACATCCAAGATTGCTCTATCCAGCAAAGCTGTCATTTAGAATGGAAGGGAAGATAAAGTGCTTCTCAGATAAGGTCAAGTTCAAGGAGTTCATCATCACCAAGCCCTTATTATATGAAATGTTTAAGGGACTTATCTAAGAAAAAGAAGATAAAAAATATGAACAGTAAAAAGACAGCAAACTCGCAGATATTAACAACCAGACCTAAGACAAAAGCAAACTAAGCAAACATCTAGAACAGGAACAGAAACACAGAAATGGAGATCACATGGAGGGTTAGCAACAGGGGAGTGGGAGGAGGAGAGAGGGGGAAAAGGTACAGAGAATAAGTAGCATAGACAGTGGGTATAAAATAGACAGGGGGAGGGCAAGAATAGTGTGGGAAAAGTAGAAGCTAAAGAACTTATGACACATGGACATGAACTAAAGGGGAGGAATGTGGGTGGGAGGGGATGTACAGGGTGGAGGGGAATGATGGGGAGAAATGGGACAACTGTAATAGCATAATCAATAAAATATATTTTTAAAAAAGATGTAAAAATTGGTAGTTACAGAATAGTCATGGGGATGTAAAATACAGCATAAGGAATAGAATGGCCGAAGAACATATATGCATGACCCATGGGCATGAACAAAGGTGTGGGGCTTGCTTGAGGGAGTTGGGGGAGGGGGGTTAAGGGGGAAAAATTAGGACAACTGTTATAGCATTAACAGTAAAATATACTTTTTTAAAAAATTTTAAGGAATAAGAACAGTACAGTGTCACAGGAGTTGGGATATGGCCATGATTAATACTCTAACGAAATTTGTATAGAAAGTTATTTGACTGAGTAAAATGAGAAATCACTATATTTCCATGGAAATGAATTCAAGAGTCATTGCTACATGATGAAAATATGGAAGGCAGCTCATTAATGTCAAGAAATTCTTACAAGAATAAAACCATTCAAACATGTAGCTTCATCTCCAAATTCAGAGCAAGGAAGTTCTAGCATTGCTTTGCTTGAATGCACTCCTTTCAAATACACTTTGTTTCCAATTTTGAGGCAGAGAGCCTGAGTAAGGTGGAAGAGAAAGCCAAAGCTTCTTTCAAGGTGGGATGGAGCAGGATGAAGTACACCCAAACTTCTGTCCACCTGGCCTTCTTCCTCTTGTTCCATCCCTGTCCTACCCTCTTTCCCTCCCTTCCCTTCACTCTTCTTTGCCCCATATGCTACAAATAAATCTCAGAGGACCAAGGGTATGGTATTGGCTGGCTGAAGGGGAAGCTGGACCAGAAAATTATTTACATTCAAATTATTTTTAATTTACCCAAGAGACTTCCGGCCAAGATGGAGATGTAGGTAGACACACTGTACCTCCTTGCACAACCAAAAGAAAAACGACAACAAATTCAAAAACAAAAAATAAGCAGAACTGACAGAAAATTGAACTGTATGGAAGTCCGACAACCAAGGAGTTAAAGAAGACACACTCATCCAGACTGGTAGGAGGGGTGGAGACAGGCAGCCAGACGGAAAGGACTCTTGGCAAGGTGGTGGCTGGAGGACTGGATGAGGTGGTGGCTGGTGGAGAGGGCGGTCCCACATTCCCATGCAGATAAACTGGGAGGAACAACTGGGGAGCAAGACAGACCAAACAACCCAGGGTTCCAGTGTGTGGGAAATAAAGCCTCAAAGACTCTGACTGAAATCACCTGTGGGGGTTGAAGTGGCAGTGGGAGAAACTCCCAGCCTCACAGGAGAGTTCATTGGAGAGACCCACAGGTCTTAGAACATACACAAACCCACCCACCAGGGAATCAGCACCAGAAGGGCCCAGTTTGCTTGTGGGTAGCAGGGGAAGTGGCTGAAGACCAGCAGAGAGAGCAGCAAGCACAATTGTTCCCTCTCAGATCCCTCACCCACATACTGCATCACAACTGAGCAACTGGGTTGCCCCGTCCTGGTGAACACCTAAAGCTCCACCCTTCATAACGTAACAGGCGTGTAAAGACAAAAAAAAAAAGGGGGGGGGGCCCAAATGAAAGAACAGATCAAAGCTCCAGAAAAAATACAACTAAGCAACAAAGAGATAGCCAACTTATCAGATGCACAATTCAAAACATGGGTAATCAGGATGCTCACTGGGTACTTCAATAGCATAAAGAAGACCCAGTCAGCAATTAATGTTGCATTATGTGAAATAAAGAAAAATCTACAGGAAACCAACAGCGATGGGAAGGAAACCAAGACTCAAATCATCTGTTTGGACCAGAAGGAAGAAAGAAACAAACAAACAGAAAAGAATGAAGAAACAAGAATTCCAAAAAATGAGGAGAGGGTTAGGAACCTCCAGGACATCTTTAAACGTCCCAACATCCAAATTATAGGGGCACCAGAAGGGGGAGAAGAAGAGCAACAAATTGAAAACTTACTTGAACAAATAGTGAAGGAGAACTTCCCCAATCTAGCAAAGGAAATAGACTTCCAGGAAGTCCAGGCAGCTCAGAGAGTCCCAAAGAAGTTGGACCCAAGGAGGAACACACCAAGGCACATTTTAATTACACTAGCCAAGATTAAAGATAAGGAGAGCATCTAAGAAGCAGCAAGAGAAAAGGGCACAGTCACCTACAAAGGAGTTCCCATCAGACTATCAGCTGATTTCTGAAAAGAAACCCTGCAGGCAAGAAGGGACTAGAAAGAAGTATTCAAAGTCTTGAAAGGCAAGGACCTCCATCCAAGATTACTCTATACAGCAAAGCTATTATTTAGAATGGAAGGGCAGATAAAGTGCTTCTCAGATAAGGTCAAGTTAAAGGAGTTCATCATCACCCAGCCTTTATTATATGAGATGTTAAAGGGACTTATCTAAGAAAAAGGTAAAAAATATGAACAGTAAAATGACAACAAACTCACAGCTATTAACAACTGAACCAAAAAAAAAACCCCTAAGCAAACAGCTAGAACAGGAACAGAATCACAGAAATGGAGATTACATGGAGGGTTATCAGTGGGGAAGTGGGAGGGAGGAGAGGAGGAAAAGGTACAGGGAATAAGTAGCATAAAAGGTAGGTAGAAGATAGACAAGGGGAGGTTAAAATAGTATAAGAAATGTAGAAGCCAAAGAACTTATATGTATGACTCATAGACATGAACTAAAGGGGGGCATACAGGTGGGAGGGGGTGTGCAGGGCAGAGGGGAATAAAGGGGGGGAGTGGAACAACTATAATAGCATAATCAATAAAATATATTTTTAAAAAACTAGTTTTAATTCTCCCCTCAAATCCTACTCTTTTGACCCCTATATTTGTGCTGGGTCTCCTTTCTCACTCAGGCCTCACTCCTACCACCTTCACGCGCCCTAGAGGGCACCCCGACACAGGGTGGCCCCGGCAACTGGCCTCAGAGGTCACCTCAGAGAAGCTGATCTGACTGTACAAAGCGGCTTTGAACTCAGCCTCCTTCCCTGCTTCATTGTGATGCTGGGGTCAGGGGAAAGCACCTCTGAGGGAGATGCAGGATCACAGCAGGTGTCCTCTGCATGGTCCTGTCCCCACAGGCTCAAGAACTTTGGCCAGATTTGGGGTTGTTACCAACATTTCAACCAAAAGCCTTCCAATTCCTTTGACATTAGACATTTATCCCGATTTTCCACGGAGGGCTGAAATAAATGCCAGCATTTCTTTCAGAGTTTGACAGTACATAATGGACTTCTGTTAGTGCTGCCAATAGTGTGACAGGCAATGGCACTACTGAGGGGGTGTACATGGACAAAATTTATTATTTCAATAGTTAGAACTTACTTTAATCAGTAAATATATATGTGTATATGTATACCTATACATAGAATAGGATATTAAAGCCATAATTTTAAAGATATTGCTTATGAGGAGTAAAAACAGAGAAAGGTCTATTAACATCAATTTAAGTAACATATTAAGTAAATGAGAGTATTGGTAATGAGCAGCAATTGCAAAAATGACGGAGCTGGCAGGAAACAGACTGCCATTTGAGGAGCAGTGCCCCTGCTCATGCGTAACTTGAGCTAAAACTGCAGCATGATCTGGTTCTTTAAAACCACAGCCCCTGAAATATAAGCTATTGCTCCACTGGTCACCCACCTAAAAACACATGCCAACCCCTGCCTGCTCTGACACCCTGAACACCTGGGTGTGTGCTATGGGCCACATCTGTGAGACATAGGCAGGCTTGCCTGTCTACCGTGCACCGCCTATATCTGCTCTGATGTTGGCAAGGGATTGTGTGTGGGGACCTCTCGGGAGTGGTACATCATGACAGGTGTCCCTGACCATCTTTCTTTGACTCTCAGGACAGGGGTAGGCCGTGGGGTTCGCCATACGCAGTCAATGTGAACTCCTGGTCATGAGAACGCTCATTCTGAACCAGTTCCTGAACTCTCCTTTAAGAGTCACAAGTCAGGGAGAAAAGTATAGCAGGGTAAATGTAGCTTTTTCCCTGATCCCCACACGTTAAAATTTATACATTAATTATGTGATATGATTTTTGGATGAGCTGGATAAAGGCACTGCCATAAAGAAGTCACCATTTCTGGGTGCTGCTCCCCAACATCTAGCCAATTTATGGTCCATAGTCCCATCTATGAAGTTATCTAAGTTTGTTCCTAGTTTATCTTGAAGTTTCACAGTTCAAGGTCAAACATTTTGGCAGCTTTTTCTAACAATTTTTACATTTCTTTGGGTTCGTGATTGCTTCTATCTGGTTGAGTATTTTTCCGGATAAAGGTGCACTGGCTCACGCTCTGTAGCAGACAACTTAAGGGCCTTCACTGTCTCCTGATTGATGCACTGAAGTGGATACTAAATGTGGTAGCTTTCCACATTGTCCCCTGTGCCTGGCATTCAGAAACGTATCCACACTAGGATCCTAAGTTTCCATAAGAAAATAACAATCCAATCTCTAGATTAGTAGACTATAAATACATTTTTTAAAAAAAATTTAACAAATACAAAGTATTTAAGGCAGCTGGACTCTGGGTATACATACGAAGTACAATAGCCTGCTCACTTTCCTGTTGCTCAATTTTAAGAAAGATTTGGTTGCCTGGCTGGTGTGGCTCAGTGGACTGAATGCAGGCCTGTGAACTAAAAGGCTGCCAGTTTGATTCCCAGTCAGGGCTCATGCCTGGGTTATGGGCCAGGTCCCCAGTGGGGGGCGCACAAGAGGCAACCACACATTGATGTTTCTCTCCCTTTCTCTCTCCCTTCCCCTCTCTAAAAATAAATAAATAAAATATTTTTAAAAAAGATTATTTACATCTATATAAAAAAAGAAAGATTAGGTTGAAGACAACATTATTTAAGGAGGATGGTCCAAAGGACAGGTAGTCTGTGCACTCTTCTCTCAGTCCTCTGGAGTCTCCCCCAGGCCAGCAGAGAGCAGGCCAGGCAGGGTGATGGCCTCTGGAAGAACTTCTGTGGTCACACGGCCAGCAGACCACGTGGAGGGACTTCAGGAAAAATAACCCAAGAATAACAGCTCACTTCAGGCCTTTTAAGGACTCTGGGTCTGATATCACAAAATCTTCTCTAGGAAGATTCTCAGGAAATTGCTCTCTCCTCTCTGCTATGGGAGTAATTTCCCTTCACCTGAGCAGTGGGTAAGTTTTTACCTGTGGACGCCATGACTCATGTGCTGAGCACCCCTCCCTCAGCACTGGCTCCCTCGGAGCCACGGCCAGGTCTGAGGCCCACCTACCACAAATGAAAAGTGCTACCCACACGTGCTTAGCGTATTAACATCACAGGTGACTTCAGCTTATCTTTCCTATTTACATTCTCCTCTTTACTCTCTCTCAGCCCTAACTTCCTTATCTGTAAAAATGAGATAATAAGCCTATCATGAGAATTTAAAAAGATATAAACTGCTGTGTATTCTCTGGTACACATATGCTCAATATATTCTAGTAATAGCTCACATTTATTGAATGCCGATTGTGCACCATGACGTAGCACTTTGAGAGTATATTTAATCCTCACACAACTCCATGAGGTTGGTGCTAGTGTGGCAGATCCTTCTGCGTGGCATGGGCCCATCTCCCACTCAGAGATGCACAGGACCCACACCCACAGATAGGTTCTTTCCTGGGAAATCAGATTTGCAATATACTTAGGCTGTTTTGAGAGTGTGCTCTTTGCTGAAACCCCTTTACCCTGCAAGTACCTTGCAGGACCCAGTGTGACTGCCTGCCTATTCATTTGCTAATATCCTTCTTCTGTGATGTAATGAGGGGCATTGGCTCCGTTGTTGTAATGGGATAGTGAGGAAGATCCATCTTGGAATGTAAGGCAAGATGATGATTAGAATAAAGGCCTGTGATGGCGGAGGCCACGGCTTTGGCTCCTCTTGAGAGAAAAGCCTTATCCTTATTCCTCCACCAGACTCAGCGGTCTGTGTGCATGTTTTAATTCATCCATAATGACATGGACACTGCTGGCCAGTGTCCGCAACAGCTAGTATTATCCCTATTTTACAGAGGAGGAAAAGGAAGCCCAGACGATGTAAAGAAATCTGACCAAGACCTCAAATCTACCACAGGTAAAATTTGGAACTCCATCCACACCTCTTGACTCTGAGCCAATGCTCTGAACTGTCTACTAATATGGTAGCTATTACTCCAAAGCTAGTTTTTTAAAAATAATTTCTTTGTCTTGTTTTTCCAATCACTTACTTATTTGTTTGTTTATTTATTTTCAGAGGCTGGGTGCAGTCACATTTAGGGTCCAGAGCGCCCCCATTTTTATAAGTGAAAGTATTTCCCAGGATAATACTCAGTAGTTTTACCATTGTGTTTACCTTTGAGCAGGACCACTGCTTGTACGTAGATACCTTTGTGCAATTTGGAAAAAGGGGAACCCACTTATTTTTAACACACTTTTGATCTTGTATTAGATATATTTATGTAAACTGTCTTAAGTCCTCTGTGGAATTGATGGCTACAGGAAAACAAATATAAATATAGAACTTCATCTTGTATTTAACACTCTTACAGTTATGGGTAAGTGTTAATACATATATTACCTTTATATCCTTGTTCTGTCTCCCTGAGATCAATTTTGGTTATTGGTTTGAAATCAGTATCCCATAGTCGTATGCACCCATCACGTCCGCCAGTGGCAAAGCCTTCCTCACAAGCATACATGCTGAAGATCCCAGCCTGTTAATTAAGGCAGATAACAGTCAACGCTGCCATCGTTCTAGTCAGTGATGGAAAGTGAGTCTTGATGATTAAAAATCAAAACAAATCCCTGTTTTCTGTTGAAATCCTGACAATAAAACAAGCAGCCATTTAGAGTGCCCTTTATTTTAGCTAGATTAAAAATTAATGATAATCACCACTAGAGCCAACTAATTCAAGACATCCTTTGCCATTATGAAACTGACGGCAGTTGTTAAAAAATTATTCAGAATTCCTTGGTTAAAGCAGACAAGTGATCGTTATGGAGAAAAGATGTGACAGCTGATCATTATAAAGAAAAGTAAAACGATGGAGGGGTTTCATATAAATTGCTGCCCAAATAGTCAAGTAAAGATATTTGGGCTGGGAACATAAACACTTCCACATCTTGATGAACTCAAGAAGGCACCACCGGAGCCCACCTGAAAGCATAGATTATTGTGGTGGTAGCTTATGCATCATTGAAGATGCTTTTCCTCATCTGAAATAGTTTCATAATTTAAAGATGTTTTTCTGCAGGAAAATATTTTATTTGGTCTGTTTAAAAGTTCTACAAGTGAACAGTGTTGACCTAAGATCCAGAGTAAAGAGAAATTAGGTTACTAAGGCAGCTGCTTTTATGAATGAGGACAAATACTTCTTGTTTTAAAAGCTGTTTCATAATTATCGAAGCTAAGAAAATTGGTCTTGAACATACAAGACAATGAAAGGTCTAAAATTTCATAGCTCTTTTGCTAAGAGTTCCTTAAACTTCCTCTCCCTATTATAAGTAATAGGGGATCAATTTGGAGGCAATAAGCAAAAGGGATATCAAGTCTCCTGTAACATTTCACCACACTTCCATTCACTACAATAGGCTTTATGTTTCATGTCACCTCCATTTTGTCGTCTGTAGATAGAGCAATGGAACCTTTTTAATGTGTGAAATTGAGCAAGGGTCAGAAGTAAAGTTCTCCCTGTTCTCACAGAGCAGACCATCAAAAGAGAGTTTGTCCATGGTTTCTGTTTGCATTTTAACAGCTTGTGATGTGGACCTAGAGGTGAGGAAAATCTATCTTACTAACAGATTTAGAAATGGTTATCCCCAGCCTTGCTATTCAGTGGGTGGGCCGTAGGCCAGCAGCAGTGAGGTCACCCCAGACGCAATGAATCAGAATCTGTGCATCAACACGATCTCCACGAGACTTGTAGGCACATTCAAGTATGAGAAGTGCTGGTCAGTGAGAGGGAACTGACAATGAAATAGTTCCAGTCTTCTGCTGAGCTACTGTTGATGAATAGCAACACTAATTAATTGGCCAATTAGTAATTGAGGTGAAGGCTAATTAAATTATAGTGTTTTTGAAATATTTCTTCTAGGCAAACAAAAAAATTTGGGAAATCTTTCGGGCATGTTTAGGGAGTGTTCAGCAGAGATGGATGATCCTCAAGCAATGGGGAAGAGACTTGTGGCCTGAACTTATTAAGTAAATCATACCAAATTTCCACACAGGAATACTCACACTATGTGCTCCTTGAATGGTGCGGACTAAATTGAGCCCTTTCCAGACATAGATGTCCCCATTTAAAGCACCAGAGTAGGTGATGTCTTCTTTGGCACACGCAAGGCAAAGGATGGTCTGAAGATCCCCTGTTTTGCCAAATATCCCTCTTTTTGCAGTCAGGGCATTTCCACATAGTGTCCAAAACTAGGAAGTAAGTGATAAAGTAAATAGATCCAAAAATAGAATATTCCGATGCATGTCATTATTAGTGTTTATTTGCTTACATTTCAATATCTGTTACATAATTTGCTACAGCTAAACTAGGTACACGTAATTTAACTTGTTTTGATGTGACAGTAGAGAACCGCAAAACATTTTAGCCAAGAGATTAAAAAAATGATATTTCAAAATGTTTGAAGTTCCAAAATTTCAAAACTTTACTAACCGTTTAATGGTAATTTAATATAAAATGTCAATGTCCCCAGAGTTGGAATACAGAGGATGAATCATCATGCTTTTGTTTGATGAATTTCTTGTCAGATTATAGAACTAGTATAGGTTCACTGTAGAAAAGTTTGGAAATACAGAAAAGATAAATAGGAAAATTAAAACTATCTACAACCTCCTGTTAACATTTTAGGCATTTTTTGGTGTATATATTTGGAAATAATTTGTTTCTAACTAAAACACTATAAATCTTCACTGTAAAAATGTTACATAGAAATATGTTTTTAAATATAAGCTATAGCTCCATATGGCCAAATAATTGATGAGGCTTTTCAGTTTTAGTGGTGTAATTTCTCAGGTGGAAAACCACAAGCATAAAGCTTGTGCTACTTTATAGAAGGCAGCAGGGAGACTCCCATGGTTACATAAAAATTAAATATTTTGCTTTGCCATACTTTTTTTTCAAATACATGAAATGGTCTAACTTTAGTGCCATGTACATAGTCCCTAACAGTTTATAATGGCTCTTTACATATGTCTAGTTACTTACTCTTTGTAATACTCTTATGAAGCAGCTAAGGCAGATGTTATTACCCCTGTTGGGAGGGGAGAAAAGAGCCTTCACGGCTCACCGAGGGTAAGGAAGGGTTCAAGGGGGTTATACGTGACAAAATATTGACATCTCGATCTTTGCCTTGCGAACTTTAAATCTAATGAAGATACACGTAAAACAACAAGAGACCATTTTAAGGCAGCCTATTCAGACCACCTACGAGTGGCAGGAGAATTCAAAGAAAGAAAACATGTTGAATTAATTGGGATGAGTGAGGGCAGGATTGGGATCCATGGAGAGGAAGAAATCACACTGGGGTTCAGGAGAGCAGGATTAGGCAAATCCAGGTTACAGGCAGCATGAGGAGAATCGGTGGTAACACTAACACTGTGCCTGGAGAGGGGAAATGGCCGGCTTCTCAGACTTGGGGCGGGGGAGGCAAGGGAGGCGGTGTGGTCCTGGAGGAAGCAGTTCTGGCACGGCTGTGCCACCAGGGGGGATGGGGCTCAGGCAGCTGTGGAGAAGGTGGCCACAGGGAGGAGAGAGAGAAGCACACCCTTGTGAGTCAATACCAGATTCTTCTCTCATTCAAGAAGAAAGTGTCCACTCTGGTGACTCATTCTTTGCGTATTATTTTTATGAAAACACATGAAAGTCTACATAGAAAGAATAAAAAGGTCTGGGAAAAGGTAGGTAAAGCTTTGGTATGACATTTAATACTTAACTGTTAGCTTTGAACCTGAACAAACTGTTAGACCTAACTACATACATGCCAAAGAACTTGATGTTCATGGTGACCCTTAAGGCAGACATTTATTTCTCACTGTGTCTCCCCAAACATGAAGGTAAAAAAGAGAGAAATTATTTTGTAGTCATTATCCTTTTAACTTGGGGTGTACACCTCTGACCTCAGTTACTGAATTATTTCTAGATAGACAACCGCAGAAAGTAGAGACATTATCCTCAGACACAAAGGGTTTCTGATAAAATCACCCAGACAGATGGTATTAATGTTGAAATGAAATGTTCTAAATAATCAAATGATTCTCTAAAAAGGCAGATATAAATGTAATGCCAGGATAGGTATGAGGTTTTCTCCAGAAAATGCCAAGTCTTTGTCCTATTATCACTTCTTGAGAAGCACTTTCTGTTTGGCAAACAGTGACGGTTGAGAGTAGCAGCACATCATTAAACCCGCATCAAATGGAGAGTCATTGTCCATCTTCTCCAATCCCCAGTCACAAACTATAACGCATGTGTTGTTGGAACTGGCAGTTACCTGGAGTTCATCTGGTCCAGGTAATTTCCAAGGTCCCTTCGGTCTCTGACTAGAGACTGGAGAAGGATCAATACCCACAAACCTCATATGCTCATTTGCTGTAAAACCAGCCAAGCAAGCAAAGCTCAACTGCTACTCTTATTCAAGCATTCATTTCAGATCACTGATTTATTCACCTGTTTGCAACCCCAGAAAGGATTTCACCCTAGCCATAAAAATTTCACATGGAAATATTTTCTTGGAGTGCATCAAAGATTTGGCATTCACCATGTGACTGGAATCATTCACAGGCTATTAGGCACCTTTGGGGAGAAAGGGTGGGGATCCTAGAATTGAGTGAAGAAAATATAGATAGTGAAAATAATTTGTTGAAGTTTGTTGACATTTGATGTGGTGTTCTTTCTAAACAAATTAATAAAGAATGGCTGAGCTGGGAGGAGGGGTATATAAGGGGACTAACTGGTAAAGGGAAAGATACGATAAAGATTAAATTTTTTAAAAAGAATGGCTAAGCAGGCACTTACAGATTCTTCCATTTGAGGTAAAAATCCTTATGTTTGCCTAGGAAAAAAATGCCTGAGTCTGCTAAAACACAATCAGGATAAGCATATCTTAGTGTTTTCAAATGAAGTTCCAAGGTTTTCTCTTTCTCTGCTCTTAGATTTAACTGATTGAAAATTAGAGTTAACCAAGGATGGAAAGAAACAGGAAGAAGCTAAGAGTTCTATCAATTAAGCAGCTAATCCATTATTTTTAAAAATCTGGTTTTGGGGAAAAGGGAGTTAAGCCAAGTTAGATCACTAAAGAAATAATTTCTAAGTGGGAAGAGCTATACAGGGAGCCAGAGACCAAGTTTGAATCTCTGCACCACCATTTCTGTGGTCCTAGGAAATGGAAAAAGCAGTTAACATTATTGGGACCCTACTGGTTCCATCTACTGGTCAATGTAACTCAACAAATTCAGGAGGTAGTTTTTCCTAGAAAAAGATTAAATAGCTCTCCCAGAGTCAGGTAGAGGGAGATAAAACCAATGTTCAATACAATCTCCTAGGCCCTGGCTTTCTTACTGTAGAATATGCGGGTTGGATGATGGGTTCCAGACTCCCAGACTCCCAGACAGCCGCCCAGCCTCATGGAAGTCAGGCTCAGCATGAGCTCATGTATTTCTTTATTGGTGGCTCCAAGAACAACTCAGTGCTCTTGCTATGTTTTAAACAGATCAGAAACTCATGTTGGCAGACTCATATCTTTGATTAATAAAAGTTATTAAGCTGATTAATATTTAATGACTACACTGGATTTTGTGGCCAAAGTCCTTCCAAATATTGGTTCTCGTAGAAACTTTTACAAAGAGATCCTTTGGTGATGATAACATTGAAAATCTTTGAACATGTTATGGGCCAGGGACCTTTCTGTTCCCCAGTCCCATGATTCATTCCATGGGTGACCAATGCCTCCTATCAACTCCTGACTGAAGTGCCACCCCTCCCCTGGGTTCTGCTGCCTTCCAAGCTCTCCCTACCAAACTCGCCTGCCCACCAAGGCTCAGCTCAAAGAGCACCCTTTCCTGAAATATCCACCATTCCCTGACCACTTGGGATTATCCCTATAGAATTTCAGTTTTGCCTCTCTTACAGAATGTTCTGTTTTCATGTTTTTAGTTCCTCCACTTCAAGCAGCATGAAAAGAAGGTCAGTTTTTATTCCTTCACACACTACAAACTCAGCTGTTTATCAAATTTAATGAGTGTTCTAGACTTCCATGTGGGCTGTGAGAAACATAAGGAAGGATCCTCCAACTGCTGCTGAAGCAACAAGCACCCATATTTCAGCAAACACATTCTCAGGTTAGAATCGGTCTTTGCGCAAAGGTCACGAAATGTTCATGAAGCCCTAAGGTGTTGGCAGGACACCTGAAGTTAGCTTCCTTCAAGATGTAAATTTAAGAAAATTTAATTCCTTCAAACTCTAAATTTAAGAAAAACAATATAAAGTTGAGCAGTTTCTCAACACCAAATTATATATATATATAAACACCTAAAATTCTTTTCATTCAAGGCACCAAAAATTTAAAAAAGATAACTACTTTACCTTTATATGTTTTACGCCACAGCTAACCACTCTGTTTGGCTGATACGGATCCCAGGAAATATCAAAAATCTGTTTAAAAATATTAAAAGTTGCTATGTTGGTCATTTATGTGCTTTTACCATCTTCCAGATATCAGTCTGACTGCCAGTACTCCACCCTGACTCTAGAGCACATTACCTGCACAGACTGCAAAGTGGAGGGTTAGACTCTGGGGATGAGTCCGGAATCGCTAACACAGGTTTTATTGTCTCATCTCTACTTACCTTAGGCCTGGATAGAGAGGTAATAATTAACCACAATCACTGAGAACAAGCTGGTGTTATATTTTAACTTTGTCCATGCAGGGTAAATTAATTGTGATGCTGTAGGATAATTTTTTGATTGAATTTTCAATAGCTCTCCACAAGGCTAATTAAACACTTTTGAGAGAGTTTTTTTAAAATGAAAAATAAAAAGAATTATAAAATGCTTCATTTTGAATAGGAAAATGTGGCCAACAGTTTCTAGTACCACAGAAGTTAATATTCCTGAACATAAGGCAGAGTCATTTACCTGGCACTAAGCCCACCAAGGCTGTCATTTTAATCTGATCCATAATGCTATCATATTCTCAGTTTTCCAAGGAACTGCAAACATATCTGCTAATATTATTTACCATTTGTTAAGAAAAGCTACCAGGCAGACCGCAGGCAGCTCTATTTCTATTGAGGGATAGGGAAGAGAAGACTACGATCCTTTAGGGTCAAATGACCTGTGGCAGTTGTCTAATGTGCACGTTCCCCTGGCAGAGAGAACTTGATTTAGTGGGTCTGAACTTGAGTCCAGGTGCCTGCATTTTTAAACAAACCCTGGGAGATTCTGATGCAGATGGTCCACAGACCACATTCTCTGAAGTTCTAATAGAAAAAAAGAATCAACTGCCAGAGCCAGCATCTAGACCACAGAACTCTTATGCCACTAACTTCTCATCACATAGGAAGGAGCAATATGAGCCAATCATCAGAGAAAGAAGGAAGGCCTAATAACCTTTGGTTAGGTAGAAAGGTACACTTATGGACCACAGAAAGCACACTAAAGAAAGAGCACTTGGTCTAAGTACCAATGAGGTCCAAGTACCCATCTTAGCTTTGCAAGCTCAGGCAACGCTTAGCATCTCTAACCTTAACCTCATCTTCCCTAAAATGAGTGACACCACCTCAGTTTTGTTATGAGGTCAGTTACGATAAGGTAAATATGATCATTTTGCAGGCTGTAATACTGGGCATTAAGCATTTTAGCCACTAAAATAATTTTGAACATAATCATTTGCCCATAAGCATTCAGTAATCATTTATATTAGCATCAATAAGAAAGAACAAAACTAGGTGTGATAGAAATTACAGGGTCTGGGAGAACAATGCTATAAAAGAACATTATTTCACTAAAATATTCTAGTCTATTAAAATTAGAGTTCTCACTAGCATAGCACTGCACTGCTTACATGTTTCCCCTAACTGGAAAGTGTACAATACAGTAACAAAGCAACAGGAAATTCATCTATGGATCCAGTCCAATCGGTTTACTTTACAAGATACGGGCTCACAGCATAAACAGAAGCAGTACCATCCAAAATGTAAGAATTGCAAATATTTTCAACTTGTTCAGTAATAGTGAAGTTGTTACCAATTAAATACCAGTAAGTTAATACCAGTACCTGGGGTAGAACCCAAGAATCACAATCGATGCTATAAAATCCCCTTAGAGAATATTTATGTGTAGTTAGGGCTGGGAACCACTGGGCCAGGCCGCTTCCAACACTGAAGTTCCATTGCCAGTCACTCCTGGACTTTCTGAGAACTAAATCCCCAAGTACAATTTGCCCAAATGTGTAGGAACAACTATGGGATCCCCTTAATACCACAATTATCCATGGAAGGCTACACTGTTCATATAAAAAGGTTTTTTTAGACTTCACACAAAATTTAATATTTAACTAATATTTAATTAAGACCTCCTTCTGCATGGGCACATATTCGGCAAAAATACAAAACATCTAGAAATCAACTTAAGACAATCATACAAAGTCATTATTTTTTAATTAGAAAAGTAGCCAAGTTATTTACATTATGCAAGATACTAGAGAAATTGATTTCTTACCAGTTAATGCATATGCCAGCTTCACATCCCACTGTGCCACCCATGCCCACATGGAATTAGCATTTCTGATCACAGTCACTTCAGTGTGAAGGACAAGTGGCCCCAACTTACACTCAAGGTGCCCGAGTGCAGCAAAGAACCACAAAGTTGCCACTACATTCATTTGAAATTCAGAGGTGCATACTTGTAAACATATTTTGTGAATATAAATTTCTAACAACTACTTCTATTTCTAAATAAATACATACATCTAAACTTTGCATATAATTTCAAATTCAGTTCTATTTTGATTTTATGAGGAAGCCATGAAAAGCAGTAACAAATAAAGCATTCAGTCTCCAAAAGAGATGCCCACATAGCTATTAATCCTAAATTAATTTTTTAAAATAGTAAGTTTTTAAGCTGAACATGTAAGGAAAACATACACATGGAAAATTGACTTTAAAAAGTATTACGAACTTTGAGAAGCTCTATCACAGTCCCCCCAATTACACAATCTGTAGGGCTTGATCCAGCAAGGTTTTCTTACCCGGTCAGAGTGGCCAGTGGCTGAAGCCAGAAGCTTTCCCTTCCTCCAGTCCCAAATGCAGACTGTGTTTTTGGCATCTAATCCCACAGAGGCTAAATGCTAAGAATAAAAACAATAACTTAATACCTAAAAATGATGGCAAGATTTCCCATTATTCATGCTCCCTTTCAACAAATGGTTACTGATTACCTATTATGGGCCAAGCTTTGGGCTTGTTATGAAAAAAATAATTTCTCAAGATCCATCTTAAATCCAAAAAAGCTATCACAGATGACTTCCATGCATTTACACCGAAATATCAAAAACCTATCAGTTACAACTCATTTATCCTTCTTAAACATAGAAACATATGTGCAAAAATCTCATGAATCTCTGATTAGTCATTGGAAACCATAGAAACAGAACTTGAAGGCAGGGTTTAAATTTATTTTTTAAATTTAAGATCTTAATGTGAGATTTAAGAGAGTCTAGGACTTTATAGTCTAAGAGCCTCAACAAACTGCTAGAATTAAAGGGTCTGACCAACAAATAAAGGAGAAATCCCATACATGAATGTTATTTTCACTCTTCTTAATTTCCATAATTTCACAAACATCCCAAGTGACTCAAGAAGAATACATAATTTTAGTAAAAGTAAACTGGCACTTCATCTTCTGGTCCAAATTCTTTGGGTTCATATCAGAATTTGTCCTCAAGGGAAAGGAAAATTCAACTTACCTTTCACCAAAGTAAAACCCACATTTCTTGATTGAGACAAAGCCAAAAGAATCCATTTTGTTCATTTGTAGTGACAGATCCCATAGCTACCTGAGGAGCATTTATATTCCCTTTGTTGCTTGAGAGGGAATGGGCCATTTGTCATTTTCTAAATATCACTTAATTCCAGTAAACTCTGTCTAGGGAATAAGGCAGACCTGAAGAAATAGGCTTAGCAAGCCATGAAATCCATCATGGTAAGCACATAGGAGGTTATTTTCCTCAACTGACTGAAGTACCCTGACTCCACCCTGCCCCAACCTGCAAAATGAAGCCTAAAAGTTAAAGCTGACTTCCTTCAGTCACTTTACATTTTTCTTGTCATGCTTTACAACAGCGATTTTCAACCAGCACACTGTGGCACACTGTGTGCTGCCAGAATTTTTAAAACATGCAGTATTTCAGTCAAGGGCACTTCTTTCCCCTTAGACTGTCAAATAAAATGACAACAGCCAACAGATATGAGTGAATCAGAATCATACCTAGTTTTTGTCAGAGTGGCAAAAAAGTATGGTATGCTCCAGAATTGCAGCAATTAGTTTATGTGTGGCATGAGATGAAAAAGGTTGAATACTGCTGCTTTAGAACCAATTCTGATAAAGGTTTGCTAGAAAAATGCAACTAAAATCAGATTAGAGAATGTGAATTTAAGAACACATCCAAGCACACGTTTATACCTGTATGTGCATGTGCATCCTGACACATTCATTCAATTTAGTCCATAACTTCAAGTTCAAACAAAAGTCACTAAACAGCCTTTTGTCTTTAGATGTGGATATGCAATGGAATGTAGGCATTACCCTCATTAAATTAGATGAGATTACAATGTAGTAAAATCAAAAACAGATATACCAGAGGTCTACATTGTAGTGAATCTGGTTCTAGAAAGAAAAATGAATAATGATCACTACTCTCTCAAAGTAGAAGAATGCCGGTACACCAATGTTAATTGTTTAACAAGTGACTCACGCCAGGTCAAGTCCTACAATCCACTGAACTTCACCCAAACTCTGAGTTTGGTCAAGCATCTGAATAATTTGACAGGTCTTTCCACAGCACAGGCTTACAGAATTCTGAACTTTAACAAAAATTGGATTGAAGACATTAGCTAGCAGAAATACAGAGGGTTAAAAAAAAAAGAGAGAGAGTAAAAGTGACCTAGCAACACGGAGAAGGCTGGGGGGAAAAGGCAAGGCCTCAATGAGGAGGAAAATGCAGTGGGAGCCAGGAATGACCCCTCGATATTTCCACATCTTTCTGTAACAGTTTTAAAATTGAGATACAACTGACAGCTATCACATATAACCAAATCTTTTCTGCCCAGTGTTGCTGGAAGTCAAAGAAAAGACAGAAACTTTGTTGGGGCCACTGGGAAGACTGCATGAAGACCTTTGAAGTTTGTGGAAGACTGAGTTACTTTAAAGGGCAAAGAGGCTGGACAGGACACTTAAGGTGGAGAAGACAGCCTGCAGGGGCCCACAGGTGCGAAGAGCAAGGGCTGCTGGAGAACTCCTGCTTACCTGTCCCGTTTGACCACAAGGGGATAGCGAAGATAAGGCTGGAGAAGTTGATGAGCCTGGAATGCCCCGCTACAAAATGTGGGCTTGATTCAATGGGTACCCTAAGGTTTCTTGTTTTTAAGCAATGCTCTGATACTTTTTTCTCAGTTGGTGAAATGTATTATCAAGAAATTTACTGTGTTGAGACCAGTTAAGAGGTTGTTTAAATTGTCAGGTAAGACACAGAGCTGGGACTTCCGGCCAAGATGGAGGCATAGGCAGA
>PVKU01015449.1:0-18316 GCA_004027475.1 Anoura caudifer | reverse complement strand
CAGCACAATTTACAATAGCCAAGTGTTGGAAGCAACCTAGGTGCCCATCAGTAAATGAATGGATCAAGAAACTTTGGTATATTTACACAATGGAATTCTATGCAGCAGAAAGAAAGAAGGATCTCCTACCCTTTGCAACAGTGTGGATGGAACTGGAGAGCATTATAATAAGTGAAATAAGCCAGACAGTGAAAGACAAATACCATATGATCTCACCTTTAACAGGAACCTAATCAACAAAACAAACAAACAAGCATAATATAACCAAAGACACTGAAATTGAGAACAGGCTGACAGTCACCAGAGAGGAGAGGGGAGGGTATTTCAGGGGAAAAGGGGAAGGGTTTAGAGCAACAAGTATGAAGGACACATGGACAAAAACTAGTGGGGTGTTGAAATGGGAGGGAGGTGGGGAGGGCTGGGGGGCGGGCTGGGATGGGAGTAAAGCCAGAAAAGTGTACAAGAACATCAATTAAAGTAAAAAAATTAAAATAAAAAACAAAACAAAACAAAAAAAGAATTTTGTGATATACTTCCAATGACTCACATGAAAAGACTTTCAACATTTGCTCTGAGTTTAACAGGAATCTTTATATTGTCACCATCTGGAATGACAAAACATTATTACAATTTGTTTTCTAATCCTTCTGGGTTCAGTCTTCTTCACAATAAAATATTAAGGGGAAAACTCACGTAATAAAGTATATGTAAAATGTATGCAAAACTCTTTTGCCACAATCTTTAAAAAACAAAGACACATACAACAAATGTGCACATGTACATTTGTATATTCAGTATTCATTAATTTATCCAATAAACTCAGGACAAAGTATTAACTGGACACAGAACTGTTCTATTATTTTTATATGATACATATTTCCTCCTTTTTTCTGTCTCTCTCTACATACTGTCACTTTTGCTTTTTCTCTCTATAGAGATAAATATATAGACATCAATAGTTATATAGCTTCATAAAATTTATTACACATAAATATGCATATACATAAATAGTTCCATGAAACTTTATGGATATATATATATATATATATACACATTGAACACATATATATTTATGGAGGTGGGACCGTTAAGATTGTCATTACAAGTGTCAATACATTTTGGGAATTTTATAATTATATTCTTAGACCATTATTTTATAAATCAAGATTAATTAAAAGTAATCTTTATGACTAAACTATCAGAACTCCATCAGAATACACACTTGAGGGAAGATATTTAACATTAATATTCTTATTGTTTTGTATTTTTCCTACTGCTTAAAAAGTTGATAAATATAGAAATAATATCAAAAGTCCCAAGGGATCTTTACTCTCCTCAGAGCCTTCTGAGACATTTATTGTGGAGATCCAATCAGGTGTAGACACTCAAGTCCAGAGAATCCTTAAAGGTCACAGAAATGCTATGCAGAAGAGGAACTGGCTGTTGTAGAACTCTCCGATGCTCACTCAGCCATGCCCATGAGTCTGGTCTTTGCCAACATTGAGGTGAGTGTGGATGGTTAACAAAAACTAGTATTTTTCCCAAATGTCAATAAAACATGTAGTACAAGAAATACAAGTGTTTGCGATGTGGTAGATTGAAGACTCTGTATTCCTTGACTCCAGCTGGAAGAAATAATCATTTGTTTTGGGATTAAGGAAAAAATAATGTGCACTTAATTGTAAAATAAATTTAATTTTTAAAAATATTTTTATTGTTCACATTTTAAACTACCTCATAATTTAATGAAGATAAAGAAGGCTAGGCAACAGTGGACTCCAACAAGAGGAAACAAAGAGGTTTTTCCTGAATTAATGGATACCTATATTCAGAAAAGCTTTTAGTGGAAATAGTCTTGGTGGACAAGTAACTGAAAACTAGACTTGAACTCTAGAAGGCACTGAGAGGATTTCCAGAAGGGGCATACCCCCCAAAAAATAAAGAAAGAAATCTTTCTAAACATTTCTGTTTCTATGAACAAGTCCAGGAATAGGACTATTGCTATCTCACAGACAGGCTCTCTCTGTGTAGAGAGCTCCCTTAGCTAAAGACTGACTTTCTGCAACTTTTTACATATGCTCTGTCTCTTTATAAAGATTATTATTATTATTATTATTATTATTATTATTAAGAATGAGCTTTCTCCTAAGTCATCATGATTTGTTTAAGGTAGTTATGCTCATTTTAGGCAGTTATATTTCAGAATTAGAATAAGTTAGGACAACAGATATAGATCAACTAAACCCATGGCTTCAATGTCAAGATCACCTGCATTCGAATCATGGTTCTACCAGTTTTTAATATTTGTGGACTTAGGCATGTCATTTATTCACCCTGAACTTATATTTCCTCATATATAAAACAAGGATAATAATTTACATTCATGGCATTTTTGTAACTTTGAATACAGGATTCAACCCCCATAAAATATTAGCTCTGTGAGTGGAAAGGGTTTTGTCTGTTTGGTTCACTAATGCATCCCTAGAAACTAGAATGACACCTGGCATGTAAAAGGCAATTAACGAACATCTGTTAAATAAATATGTTTTAGCACACAGTGTGGCAATTACCTGTTATATAGTACATAGCATACATTGATTACTTACTAGATGCCATGTACCGCATGAAGGATTCTCACTAAGCCATGCTAACACCTCTATATGTATTATTATCACTCTCCCATCCCCTTTAAAAGTCATGAGAATTGCAAAAAGAAAGGTTCAGACTTGAATCCATCCAGCTACTTAGTATGGGAAACTCAAAGAGTCTGAGTGTCCATGTCTCTATAAGTAAGCATGCAATAAAGCTCTGCTCTCAAATTTTCAGAGAGCAGGCACTCATCTATTTACTTTTCCTTCTTTTGAATATATTCTGCTAGCAGTATTCATGTGCATTTTTGAGAAAGAACTAGCAGGAAAGGTGTAAAGAGAAATTATTTACTAAGCAGAGGGGAAAAAAAGAACTCACAGTTTATCTGTTGGTTTGCTTATCATTCGAGTGTGGATAAATTGTTTAGTTATATGAGGTTGATGCATGGAAGAACCTGAGAGCTCTCCATGATGAATGATCACTTTTGGTTTCCAAGCCAACCATGCAGAGACTCAGGTTCTTCCTCCACCTGAGGTCTTTTCTTTTTGTCTAGTGGCTCTAGTGCCCTCTGGCTACCTTAGAAAGAGGTGGACATTACAGGTGGCATCTCATGCATACCAGTTCTCATTGCAAAAGTTGATTTGAAGTTGATCCACATGTTTAGTTACCTAGACTAGCAGGAGCCTTTCAGGAATCTAACTGGACAAGATGCCCTGGATTTCAACACAAGGTTGAGACATTTATAATATTTTCAGCCTAAAATGTGAGAATATGTTTTAGTCTTTTTATGCAGGCATTCTGGGAGTCCAGGGACCCAAGGGTCTGTGATCCACTGTGGATTCTTGGCTTTTCACAGGAAAGAATTCAAAGCCAGCAGGGAAAGAATTCACAAGCCAGCAGGGAGTGTAAACTGAGAATGAGTTTATTAATGAAGCAGTGAGGAAGACAGTGAAATATTCCACAGAGAGAGGAGCCCCCTTTACCAGAATTTGCTTCCTTTACTGAGTTTCATTTGATTGGGGCAGGGTATTAAATAACAGGGAAGTCTATTCAGGATGTTCCCAGGAAAAGGGTGGAGATTTCTAAGAAGAGCTCTGTGAGCCACTTTGTGTTTTGTTTGTTTCTTTGTTTGTTTTATGGGCTTTCCGTTTCTCTTCAGGATGTTTTGGAAGTGTGTCATTTAGCATGCCGATGTGTTACAATGAATGTTTAATGAGGCTAGGGGTTATTGTTAGGTGAAATTAGTCACCATGTTGGACCAAGCTGGTCTCTACCAGTTTTAAGCCATAAATCCAGTGAAGTGTGGTCTTTCTTCTTGACAGTTTCTGTAGGTTTTATTGATTGCAGCTGTTCTGCCACATTTCCTGTCTCATCTTGGAGATCCTAGTAGCTAGCATTTGCTTTCTAAAGTTCATTTACTAATCACTCAATATAATTGCAATTATCAAACTCTCATGCTAAAGTGCACAATGGCATTTGAGTTACAGCAGTGTTGAATTACCTCACTTAAATTTCCTTAATATATTAATCAAGGTAAGTTTGATCACATGGGATGCTTTATACTGAAGTAGGAAAGTATAGTGATAGTATTGGAATAACAATGGTAGTATTACTGCTAATAGTTACTGAGTATTCACTATGTACTACACAGCTTTAACGCATTACACAAACTCGATAAAACTTTCTGAGCTTGTACAATTATCACCCCTATTTTAGATTGAGAAAACTGAGGCATAAAATGTCCAAACAACTTGCCATTATCACATTCTAGGCATGGGATACGCATCTTGACAATGTGACTTCAAGGAAATTTAATCACTTCTCATTCAGCATATAATTAGGATATTTGTTTGTTTTACATTTGGTTTCCAAACCCTTTACTCATTTGACTCATTTCCTTGTCCAGGAAAATACCACTTTTAAAGAAAGTAAAATGCCCTTCTGTTGTCAGCCATTATGTGTGGAGCCAACAGGTCCGGCCTGATCCCTAAATTCTTTGTCTTGAATGGTGTTCCGGGGCTGGAAGATGCACACATCTGGATCTCCCTGCCATTCTTCTTCATGTATGTCCTTGCTGTCCTGGGCAACTGTGGGCTCATCTACCTCATCAGCCATGAGGAAGCCCTGCATCGGCCCATGTACTACTTCCTGGCCCTGCTTTCCTTCACAGATGTCACCTTGTGTACCACCACTGTCCCCAATATGCTGTGCATATTCTGGTTCAACCTCAAGGAAATTGATTTTAATGCCTGTTTGACCCAGATGTTTTTTGTCCATATGCTGAGTGGGATGGAGTCTGGGGTGCTTATGCTCATGGCCCTGGACCGTTATGTGGCCATCTGCTACCCTTTACGTTACTCCACCATCCTCACCAATGCTGTCATTGTGAAGACTGGTCTTGCCACCTTTTTAAGGAGTGTGGCGCTCATCATGCCATTCACATTTCTCACCAAGCGCCTGCCCTATTGCCATGGCAACTTCATTCCTCACACGTACTGTGACCACATGTCTGTTGCCAAGGTGTCCTGTGGCAATTTCAAGATCAATGCTATTTATGGTCTGATGGCTGCTCTCCTTATTTGTGTGTTTGACATATGCTGTATTTCTGTGTCTTACACTATGATCTTGCGAGCTGTCATGAGCCTGTCATCCTCAGATGCTCGTCACAAAGCCTTCAGCACCTGTACATCTCATATCTGTGCCATTGTGATCACCTATGTCCCAGCTTTTTTCACTTTTTTCACCCACCGTTTTGGAGGACACCGTATCCCACACCACGTACACATCATTGTGGCCAACCTTTACCTGTTACTGCCCCCTACAATGAACCCAATTATTTATGGAGTCAAAACCAAACAGATTCGGGAAGGTGTGATCAAATTTTTACTTGGTGACAAGGTTGTCCTAAACCAAGACAAATAAATCATAAAATAGACATGTAGCTGGGTGGTTGGTGGTTGAAAAAAAGGAAGAAGAACTGGAGGATAAATTTGTAAAAGATGTGAAAAAGTGGTATTGAAAATATGAGTCCTCTAATGTGAGATTTTCTGAAGCACTTGCAAGTATATATAATGAAATGTTTCTTTTGTGTAAAAACCTGCCAAAGAAGAGAATGTAGAAGAAAGAACATATCTATTCCTCATAGACTTAATATTTTACAAAAGGGTTTATAGACTCATATGTTCATTGAAAACAGACTGATAAGAAAATGAGGGTTATAAGCCTGGTGTGAGTGTATGCACTGTGTGTAAGAAGAGGCTGTGGCGATGTGGAGCAAGCATGCCCTCACCATAAAGGATAAATTATTCAATTCAAGCATTCAAGCACACTATTGCCATGGGATGGCATGGGCCCAGTGTTGCAAAATGTTTCAGTATCTTCTAAGACAAGCTAGATTTAGAGGTTTTGTGAAATCTCCCAATTTTAATTATTGGCTAAATGTTTTTTGAAATACTTTACATTTCATTCAAGGCATGTCTGAGGTTTTTTTTTTCTCATTTCATCAGGTTGGGACCTCCATGATTTTATATCTAAAATATATCATTGCAATATTACCAGTCAAGCAGGCAAAAGAATTAAATTATTAGTATGGTTTATAATTTAATCACTCATTCACCCATTCATTCATTTCTGAGATATTTATTTAGGTTATATTACTGATCATACCTTGGGTTTAATGAGTGAGAGAGAGAGAGAGAGAGAGAATATACAATCCCTGGCCTCAGGTAGCTCAGATTCTGGATTCTGGCCAGGGACACACAAAAGGAAACATAAATGAAAGAAAGAGAAGGGATGATGAAAAATGGATGCAGTATGAAGGGAGCAGACAAAAGTAGACAAGCACTGGTAAGAGAGTCATTTAAAATAGAGTCGGAAGGCTGTTAAGGGAGTGGGGCCTGTGCACATCTTGGGCCTCAGTTCTGAGAGCTACTATTAAGTTGCTAACTCAACTCAAGGACCAACCATAAACATCCTGGAGCCTTAAACATTCTTGAGCAACAATTGCTACATGGACATATATGAACTTCTTTCCTTGTAGTTTTTACCTCCCTCATTTGCATATTAGAACTAACCAATCCCTGGTAAACAAGTCAGCAATCTTTCATTTGCATGAAAAACATGATTATTTTGTGGTTTTTCACCTTTTTAAACCCTTGTTTTATCCAAAGCACAGTTTGGGTTACTACCTGAATCTGCATCTCGGATTCAAGCCCTTTAAGACCCCAAATAAATTTTTAATTTGTTTTACAGCCTCAGATCTTTATTGGTTAGCCCATACTATCAAATTTTTTTCTTTATTTTTTTTTACTGTTTGTGCTTTTTGTGTGTTTTTTTAAAATTTAATTGCTTTATTGTTTGTTGTTCAAGCAGAAAGAAACAAGGAGCCCCTACCCTTTGGGACAGCAGGGATGGAACTGGAGAGCATTATGCTAAATGAAATAAGCCAGGCAGTGAAAGACAAATACCACATGGTTTCACCTTTAAGTGGAACCTAATCAACCATACAACTGACATTTTTTTTATGCCAATCAGTCCACTCCAAACTTGTAATTTTTGTTTTAGACAGTGACCATATATTTTTTTTGTAGGGAAAGAAAAGTTTTCCTCAACACTTTTAGGGTCCCTGCCTGAATTTGAAAATTAAACTGTCAAAAACAGATTAACAGGAGAAAAGCATGCAAATTCTATTGAATTTTTACATGTATATGGGAGTCTTCACAGGAGGATGAAGACCTGAAGAAGTGACTATAACAGAAATGTTTTATACTTGTTAGAAAAAGAAAAAATCAATTTGTAAAAAAAAAAAAACCTGACAACTTTTGCACTGGAGAAGTAAATGGTGAATAAATAACTAGGAAGATAATAGTTTAACAAGGGTTTGTTTGCAGATTCTTTTGGTGCCATTGCTGGGCCAATAAGAGTTTGTCTCCAGTAAAAAGAGAATTTATTTCCTGCCTCTGGGCAAAATGACAGGGAGCTCTTTCTGCTTCTCAATTGCCTTCAGCATAAAATAATTTTTAAGTCAAAGAGGTATATTTCAGGGTAACATATTCTCGTTTCCTTCAGTTTCATATACATTGGTCATATATGTACAATCAATATTCAAAATTACGAAACTGTGTGTAGTAAAATAAAACCTCTCACAACCTAATATTCCTCTCTGGAAGCAAACATCGTCATTGAGTCTTATATATTCTTCCAGATCCTTCCATGATGATAGGTTTTTAAAATCCAAGTGCTAGCACACTCAACAGTGAACTCTTTTTCATTTAACAATATATTGCATTATTCCTTTACCCCATATCTCTATATACAGAACTTCTTTTATCTTTGTATAATAATTTTTCTCTTCTTATATTTGGAAAGTGTCTAAGCAATGTTCGGGTGCATAAACTTTCCCAACCTCATTTTGTCCATTTGGAAGCTTAAAAATTATTTCTAAGAGGAATTTCTAGGTCATGGGGCCTTGTCTCTGTATTAAGAGAGGTTAAGAGAAGTGATATTACCAATTTATATTCCAATGAGTAAAGTAAAAGATCAACTTGTTCCCCAAATCCACTGTTTCAATAAGTTTTCAAGTATTTTGTCATTTAGAGAGGTAAAACAATATAACTTTGTAATTTACATATCTGATTTTGAATTAAATTAACCATACTTCTACATGCTTATAATTGATCAGTTTTATGCGTACTACCTATGTATAATCTTGGATGATGTTTTATTAGACATTAACAATGATTTGTTAGATCTCTTTACTTCTTTAGGTATTTATTCCTTTGTCCTGATATGAATCACATCCTTCTACACCCTTGAGTCTCTCTCAATGTTGTTTATAGCTATTTTTGTCAAAAAGAATTTTTAAAGAGTCAAATGTATCAATCTTTTCTTTAATGACTACTAAGTTTTATCTCAAGTTTATAAAATTTTTGCTCATCTGAAATGATTAGAATAAAAATATGTTCTTGTATTTTTTCTATACTGTTTCTTTTGTTTTAATCTTTGTAAAATAAATAAAATATAACACATTTGCAAAATATTACCTAAAGGTCAATAAACTGTCGACATTCATGTAACCACAGCATAGGCCAAGAAGTAGAACTTTGCCAGCCCCCAGAAGCCACTGTCCTGGCTGTTCTACTCGCTACTCTTTCGGCCACTCCCCCTGCAAATAGTAACCACTATCTTATTTTGTGTATGTGAGTACATCCTTGCTTTTCTGTGTGCATATCATACATCCCTAAATGTTATAATTTAGCTTGATGTATTATTTTAGCTACCCTTATACAAATGGAATCATATGATATATGTTCTCTTAAGCCTGGCTTCTGTTGTTGAATCTAAGAATAATCCATGTTGCTGTACATATCTGTGGTTCAACCATACTTATTGCTGCATAGAAATCTATTATGTGAATATCCTACACATTTTCAATCTATTCTATCATTAATGGACATTTAGTTCCTTCCAGGTTTGTGTCATTATGAATAATATTCTTACACATATTTTTTATGTTCATGTACATGTAATTCCCCTGATCCAAATTGATCTGGCTACAATTATTGCTGAATATCTAACAACTCAAAAGCAAAGACTAGTGCTAGAAATTCTGACATGAGACCATTTCTTTAGGGTAAGTGGCCAGCCAATTGCTGGTAGACTTCATCTTGATGAGAGTAGTAGTAGGAGTGGCATTTCTTTATGTGACTGGATATGATTGTCAAATAAATTAGTCTACAATGCACTCAAAGAATCATTACCTGTGGCTTTTATATACCATTCTATGCTGAGAACAAGTAACTCATTTTTTAAATAAATAGTTGTGGGGGATGGACTGGCTGGAGGAGAGCAAAAGGGGAAAAAGTGGAACAATAGAACAATAAAATATTTAAATAAATAAATAAATAAATAAATAAAAATAGTTATAATGGTGTAGTCATACCTATGAGATTCATGGAGTTTGCTATGTACTCCATCACCCCAAAGGAAATGGTCTTGGAGAATAATGAGAAAACTTGTGCAAGATAAGTAATGCTGCCAGCTGGGAAAATACTTGCAAATGGAAGGTGTTATCCTACATGATCTGTTGCGTGCTTTAGTAAGACAATTCATGGTGCCATCTCCTTGCTAGCCAATTACTTAGTCCTACTAGGGATGGGACTAGAAGTGCACCCTCACTATTGCACGCCATAACTGAGAGGATTCAGAGCAGGCCACCCCAGAATGTGCCCCTTTGTATGTAGATTATTTCAGTTGAAGACTGTCAAGGCCCAGCAGACTCAGGCAGAACTTGTAACCTCTCTCTTAACTGTCTAACAGAATTTAGATAGGGGACCTGTACCAAGAACAGAGTTATCACCAAAAATAACTTTTTAAATATAAAAGACTTATCTGCATGGCATAGCAAACATTTGTTTACCTAACACTTGTTCTCAGCTTCCTGTGGATTATCTTCCCCCCCTTTGAAACTCCAGGTGCTTACTCCCTCTCTCCTTCCCCTTAGCCCAGAGTGATATGTAAGCCTCAGTTACCTAACTGCTGGGGAATCTCTCATGTCTTTGTGGGGCTCCCATATGTACAAAATTAAACTTGTTTTCCTCCTGCTAATTTGTTTTATGTTAATTACTAGGCCAGCCGAAAAACCTGGAAGGAAGGAAAACGTTTTCCTCCCAACGTAACTAACTTCCACAACACTTTTTCCTATCTTCATACTTCAGCAGTTTGGAGATCCTACTTCCCAAGAGAGATTCATTTTTACTAGAAAACACAGACATAATTCTATTTAATTAAAATCTGAGGCTTTCCCCCAAACATTATGAATACCTCATGCCATTTTCTCAACTAAGATGGTTATCCTGATTCTCAAAGGGAAATCATGTTGCTTTCGCATTATAAATGTTTTTGAAAAATGAATTTAATTTATGACTGGACTGGAAAACTTACATATTTATCTCTGAAGATACTGGATATATAGTTTTGATTCATGGGCAAGATAAGGGGAGTAGAGTTAATCCTGTGTCACTAAAAGTCTGAAATTGCCCTGGTGACCCCCAAATACAGTTTGCAACAGGTTCTACTGATTAATAGACATTTTTGGAAAGTAGAAATTTAAATGACCAAGAAATAAATAGCAGGTTTTTAAACTTCATTAATAATGGAAATGCAAATTAATTTCACTGTCATATCATGGCAAATCTATAATTGTGCTAAGTATAAAAATCTTTCAATATGGACAGTTAGTGAAAAGACAGAACAATGAAAACTTCCATACCCTTAAGTCAAGGGTGTAGATTGGTATCCTCTGCTTTGGAAAATATTTTGAAATTTTTGACTAAATTTAAAAGTAAATATATCTTGTGACAGTGAATATACCCTCAGGAATGCATCCTAATGAAATTTGTGATTTTGTCCATGATGCTCTGTCTCTGCTACAGAAGACCACATGCCGATGGCAACACGGTGACTTATACAGCAATTTCTAAGCCAGTGAATGTATTGATGAAGATCATCGGTGAGGCAACCCTCAAAACTGATCACCCTCAAACTGAACTAGAATATTTCCAAACTCCCAGGAATATTGGATGTGGACAAGCAAAGTCAATAGTGGCTACCATCACTGGGAAGTAGAACACATGCTGGTGGAGCTTTGCTCAACCTGGATCACATATAGGATGAGAATACTCCATAAAGACAATCAATATACAGAACAAAAAGGCAAGCCAGTCTAAAAGTACATTGTTTCCAACCCTAGAGCTCCTACTGAGAAAAAAAAAGGGAAAAAATTATGAAGCTAGGTGTTATTGAAGAAATATCTTACCTTTCCTCTTTTGGGATCAGGTTGGGGGAGGAAATAAATGACAGATTAATAATCAAATAAAACAATCATTATGAGTTAGAAATCAGCAAAAAAATTAAGAAGGTCGTGTCAGGTTAAATAGTCTGGATTTATTCAATTTTAACAAGTAATTATTGAATACCTACACATCTAAGAAACAAAACAGAAATGAGGACAATTTGAAGTTAGTAATATTTCAATGGTTCAGGCAAGAAATTTGGGGACTTAAAACAATAAAAGAGAAATGATAGAGGAGAAAAATTAAAAGATATCACAAGAAATGTTTTTAAAGGTTGAAATAAATATTTTTTATTTGAATGTGTGACATGTGATATTCAGAAAATAGTTCTATTATTTCCAGAAGAAAATATTTAATTCTGTCATTTTTTATCCAAAATTAGCCCCATCTTTCCCCTTTTCGTTTAATTAAAATTCCACTCTTTTATCTTCATAGACCTTGGATTTTAACTGGGTTATATGAATAAAAGTTTTATTTTTTATTACCTCCTCCAACATTTCAAATAGATATTACCCAAGGGGAAGGAATTCATTGGCTCTTTATGCCTTGATGGACAAAATGAACTGTACTTGTTTTAAATGAATTTTCTCACTGTTTAACATTATAATAGAGATTTCTCTCCTTGTGATGCTTGAAGGACTTCATTATAATTTTGTAAGATTTCCTCTGGATGCAATAAGCCATTCCAGTCTACTGAACATAATCACTGTTATGGTAATGGTTTCTCAGTTTTAATTGTTTGTATGGTTGAGGATGAGTATATTCTCTACCACCTCCTTAGGAAAGACATAGTGAATAAAAAAATAAAAATAAACATAGAAGACAGGAATATAGACATCCAACTTATAGAAAAGGAGTAGCTTTTAGTGGGGTGTATAATGGACCAGATTATTTTAATCTCTCTGTTCTTGCCAATTCTGTCTATCCTCTCAAGTTTATGGTGTATTAAAGTGGGGTTGGGTTTCTTATACTTTGAAGCTGCCCTGGGCCATACCAAATAAAATGAGACACTATTAGGCTTAATTCCTATTAAGTGGAGGGAAATGCCTGCATATATAAAGTATGCTCTAAAAATTATGCACTTCAGGTAAAGAAAAAAGATGTATTTGAGCAGGTGTCCTTTACTCTATAAAGAGGATGCAAATGACACCTTATCATTGTGCTTTTGCTACACAGGATGAATTCCGCTATTCCTGCCTCCAAAGCTCCAATTCATTCCAGCAAGAGTTTGAGGCCCAGAGGTTTAGCTCTTGGCTACCTGAGGCCATGTGTGTTGCTCCCAAAGCATTCCATGAACAATAGTGGTTGCCTTGGCCACTCATGACTTCTCTCTTGATCACACTGCTGCCAGCTTCTTTTTTGAGTTTGTTCTAAAATTGAAATCCCTACAGGGGATTGTCCATACTCGTGCTGCAATTTTCCTTCGAAATCCCTTCTAACAGGATAATGATCAGTGTGAGATTAGGACATGTGGCAAAAAAGCTGTGATGAGGAACTGCCAAGAAGATAATAAGACTACACCCCCCACCACCATCAGATTAATGGTTTAAAACCAGAAGAAATAAATTTGATCCATCATGGTTACTAATTTCACCCAAATGTTTCCCCTAGCCTCATTATATGCTTATTATAATACATTAGCATGCGCGATGACACACCCCATGCAGCCCTGACTAGAAACAGACGCCCATAGAAGGACACGAAAAGGTCAAAGGAGCCTTTAAAGGAGTCCAATGTAACTTTACAAAAGTATTGTCCCAATTGAGTGCTTTTCTTTCTTCTTTCCTTTCCCTTTCTTTTCTTTTCTAAACAATGATATTTAAGACACAATTTGATTTTATTTGGGTGAGTCAATTTTAATGGTTTACTTATTTTGGTTCTTATGGCATAATTTTTTAAAAAATGTTTTATTCTCATTCCCTGAAAACTGAGTGGCTGGAATGGGCGAGTGGCCAAGACTCTCACATGACACATTGCTGTAGCAGCAACATTTGGAGCCCAGTTCCTTAATCACTCTAATCATGATTCCTCCAAATAATGAACATAGATGGTGGAATACAGTTAGAAGCCAATATTCTAGTCCATCTTATTGTCTTGGATACCAGTCTCTGCTTACTCCAGGAAAGGGTTGGGTGATTTAAAATAAATTCCAAAAGCCCAACAGTCAGGGCTCTTCTCATAGAGGCTGACATCTGGCCTCACAAAATACCTGTGAACAACCCCAGAACACAACTGATAAAAAAAAAGTCTGCACTGATGCTGCTATGTCTTTCTTTGTAAGTGTCTTCCAGTACATTTTCTTGCTAAAGGCCCGGTCAGTATGCTGTCTCCCACAATTTGTTCAATGAGCTAAGCATCTGACCCCCCCAAAAAAGGGTATAATTTTGATTAATTTACACCAGATGGCTATTGTTGTGTTGGCTGTTGGCATTTGTAAATTTGACAACCTAAGGGAAAAGAGGTCAGTGATCCTGACTAAATAGTCAGGTATTCATGTTTTAAAAATTCTTGTGACACACCAGTTGAAAATCACTGTTCTATGCTGCAGCAAAGTGAAACATACAAGTGAATTCCTTGACTCTTATCATGAGGCTGAGAGGCACACTCTTAGCACACTGTGGCTGGAATGATACTGACCCTCCTTAAATGGGAACGTGGACAGAGAGGCTCACAGTGTCTGATACATGTGACCATTTGACTGAGATATCCTATCTTCTTTCCCCATCATGAAGCTGATGAGTTCAGTGAACTCACTTGGCTGAGCTTCCCTGACTAAGAAGACAAGTATGATGAAATGTATTGTATTCTCACCCCTGTTTTTTATGGCAAAAAAAACTGGGATGCAGAGGCTCTCCCATGACTGTTAAAGGGTTTGTTGCTCATGCACCAATCCATTCATAGCAAATAGAGGATACTAAAAGAGACCATGAACCATCTGGAAGATGAGGACAATGAATAGTACAATATTGTACTCTATCCTTTTGAGATTAGAATTGTTAAGCAGTTATTCTACTGATGTGACCCTGAATGAATCACAGGCCAAAGGTCCCCCTGGGACCTTAGAGTTAAGACTTGAGTTTCAAATCAGAGATACTGACTTCCAACACAGACTCCCCTGCACACCAATGAAAGCATTGGAAAGACAAATAATTACCATTAGGATACCCAAACCTTTCGTAATTGTCATTTTATGCCTTCTATCTTCCACACACCTGGAAGCAACTGTCACAAAGACAAATTGTGTGTCCTCAGTGACTGCTACCCCTGAAGAATTAAATGAACCATTTTCATAGTGATACAAACACTCTGAGTAAAGGTGTTCCTTATAAAATTCACCTTGGCAGTATTTACAAGTACATTCTTCACCAATGAGCTGTGTCATCTTCAAAAGTATCAAATTTCAGCCTTCTATATTTAAATGGCCTGGGTTTCTAATGAAACTGAGTGTAACATATAGAGATTATTTCTTGGGAATAAGTGGTTAGACTGATAAGTAAGGGTTAAGTTTTCAGCACCCCTATGGGTTGGTCACTCAGAGAGGCAGTTGGTTTCCTGTAGAACACCATGAAAACAGGATACAGATGGCTTATAAATTAAATACTGGAAGAATGTTGAGAAAGTGATCATGTTAACAGTTGATAGTGTCATATATGGAAGTAAATTATTTAGTTCTCTACTATTCCTTCCCCTTTTCTTATTCTCCTATTTCTCACTGACTTCTCAGATTTTTATGTTGCCTTTACTAACCTGTATCCATTTATGTATGGGAGGATTTCTAGCCTCTTTACACCAATTATTCTATTGTCCTACTTGGGTCAACCTGCTCATCAATGGTGTAGCCTCAACCCTTGGGACCTAATATATGCTGTCAGAAAAAAAGGACATCGAGCTTGGACAGTATGAGGAGAAATGGCTAAGCTCAGAATTCTGACATGGCATTGGATCCCAGGGAAAGAAATGCTGGATCTCTGTGTATGAGTCCAAAATGTAATGTGTAGTGACCTAAAAATCTGCTACTGCTCCAATCTCCATGGAATTCCACTAATCAACACAATTCTAGAATATTTGCCATGTGAACTGTCTGGCATTTCCCCTTACTGTATCCAGAGTAGGAATATCTCAGAAGGCCTTAGAGTCTACTGACACACTGCTATTCCAGACGACTTTTACATGCCTTAATGTTAGCATTATTTTTACACTCATTATTTCTTCAGTATATATGATACATTTCCAATTATATTATCTTGCTTCCATTACTATAAATCAAAGCCAACAACTTTTAAGAGTTTAATGCTGCTAAGCCAAAGGTGAAACTCAGGGATGGAGTCTGTGGGATGGTCAGAGTGGAGGCTAATAATGGAAGGTGGTAGCCATAGATTTTATGGTTGAGAAATATAGTCACAGAGGGATTAACTATTTTCTTTCAGGAAGAGGAAGCTTCCCAACCCTAGGGTTCAATGGTCCAGTGGGAGATGGGTTTGGGGAGAGGTGTGTGAAAGCCCATTGCAGCACAAATATAAAAGTTCCTTTGTAGGCATGACAAAATGAATTCAGGAGAGATACCACTGTAGTCTAAACCTAAATGAATTATGGGCATGGCTAACATAGGTGATGCTACTCAAGGATGAGCTGTGGAAGTGAGACACCAGACATGAGGTTTGAGAAATAAATGACAAGCAAGAAACTCCTGAAACAGGAGCTGTGAGAAACACAGGAGCATAAAGTAGGTGTTGTTTGAATATTCCTGGTAGGGTAAAATTCTCCTAATCTCTCCATAATTCCAATTTTTAAAAAAATATAGATCAAACAGAGGTTTTTTTTAAGTACATTTTCTTTCTACCTAGAATTTTTAGAGCAATTGCTATGGAAATTTCAATAGAAAATTTGAGGGGAGAGGGAAGGGAATTTCAGGGGGAAAGGGGAAGGGTTTAGAGCAACAAGTATAAAGGTCACATGGACAAAAACTAGGGGGGGTGGAAATGGGAGGACGGTGGGGAGGGCTGGATGGGAGTAAAAGCCAGAAAAGTGCACAAGAAAACAATTAAAATAAAGTTAAAAAAAAGAAAAGAAAATTTGAGAGAGCCCTTGGAAATAAATTCGTCCTTGGTCTGTCCATCTTACCTGAGTCTCACTTAGCTAAGGGACCCTCTCAGGAGAAGTACCCCTAATTCCAATTTACCACACTAGCCAAGTATCATGGAAGAAGATAAAATGAGGAACAGTTTGATTTTGTTATTTACTCCTGCTCACAAACCTGCTTTCTCTTCCCCAAGAAAGAGAGTTACTAACTCTCCTAAAGCCCTTGTCTCACAGCTTATTTAAGAAGAGCAACTTGCACCACTTTTGTTCACACTCCAGAGAGCTACAGAAATATTTCTTCTAGAATTCAAGTTGAAGTGTCAACCCATGTCTTAAGGATACTTAATGTTCATTATTAACTTACATTAAATCATCCTCATCTTACATTTGTGTATCTGCTTAGATGTCACTTTGTTAGCACTTATATCCCCTATCGCTATATCTGTACTTATGTATCTACAAACATATATACTGTATACATATTTTAAATAATATGTAATGTTACAAAGTCAGAGATTTTGTCTGATTTCTTTGTTATACTTAGCATGATTGTTAATATTTTTGAGTGTCTAGATGAATCCATACTTTGAAGGATGGCATATAATCTTCATAATGTTCTGCTGATTATTGCTCCAAATTTATTGTATTCTTTTATTTAGTATGGCTTTTTAAATTGTTTGATAATTTGTTTTTCTATCTGATTCCAAAAGAACAGAGAGGGAATGCTCCCATCCAATGACACCAAGTTGCACGCCTCCTCCTTCCTCCTGCTGGGAGTTCCAGGCCTGGAAGAGATGCGCATTTGGATGGGGTTTCCCTTTTCTTCTGTGTACTTGATTGCCCTTTTGGGGAACATCACTATCCTGTTTGTGATCAAGAATGAACACAGTCTACATCAGCCCATGTTTTATTTCCTGGCTATGTTAGCCTCCATTGATTTGGGCCTGTCCACATCTACTATCCCCAAGATGTTGGGCATATTCTGGTTTAGTTTAAAAGAGATTAGCTTTGGGGGTTGTGTCACCCAGATGTTCTTCATTCATGTATTCACTGCTATGGAGACTGTGGTGTTGGTTGCCATGGCCTTTGATCGCTATGTTGCCATCTGCAACCCGCTGCAGTACAGTCTGATTCTCAATAACAGAACTATTGGCTCATCTTTGTGGTGGTGTGTGGTGTCAATTTCATTTTGGTTATCCCTCTGGTGTTTCTCATCTTGAGGCTCCCCTTCTGTGGACATCATATAACCCTTCACACATATTGTGAGCACATGGGAATTGCTCGGCTAGCCTGTGCCAATATAAAGGTAAACATGATATTTGGATTAATTCTTGTATCAATGGTGTTTATTGATGTGGTTCTGCTTGTCATCTCCTATGTGAGAATACTCCAAGCTGTCTTCTGCCTTCCCTCTTGGGATGCCTGACTCAAGGCACTTAATACATGTGGTTCCCATATCTGTGTTATCCTGGCCTTCTTCACTCCAGCTGTTTTCTCCTTCATGACCCACCGGTTTGGCAGGAATGTCCCTGTATACAGTCACATTCTCCTGGCCAATTTATATGTTGTTGTTCCACCAGCCCTTAATCCTGTCATCTATGGAGTGAGGACTAAACGGATTAGAGTGGTTTCAAGCATCTTTTTGAAGAAAAGATAGACATAAACTGTCTCAGAGATGTTCATTTTAAAGTAGAGAAAAGACAGTGTCTTTCTCAATTACAGCATCTTGCTACAAAAAACACTCTGACCTTAGTATTATTTTATTTATAATTTCCCTAGACAGCCCATCTAGAACA
>PVKU01015448.1:0-18325 GCA_004027475.1 Anoura caudifer | reverse complement strand
ACTTTATTTATTTATTTTTAGAGAGGGGGAAGGGAGGGAGAAGGAGAGGGAGAGAAACATCAGTGTGTGGTTGCCTCTCATGCACCCTCTACTGGGGACCTGGCCTGCAACTGAGGCATGTGCCCTGACTGGGAATCGAACCAGTGACTCTTTGGTTCACAGGCCGGTACTCAATCCACTGAGCCACACCAGCCAGGGCATGATCAGTCTTCATTTCAGTGGGTATGTCCGTACATTTTTGAGGCTTTCTTCTGTATAGGGTCAGACTTGCAGAAAGGGCATCTCCGGGCACCAGAGAAGTGCAGTGGCGGTTAGGATCTGCCAGGCCCAAGGCAGGAGAGAGGCTGTGAGGAAGTCAGGCAGTGCCATTTCAGGACAGCGGGGTGCCCTGAGAGCCCCCAGTGTCAGGCTCTGGGGACTTGCCCTCCACAGTGCTCTGTATGACCTCTGTCACAGGAAATGGTCAACCTACCAAGGCAGTTAGTTGTTGGGGGAATCTTCTGACACTCCAGGGTGGAGGAGGGGAGGGGAAGTCTATTGGAACAGTCTGTTTAAAGTACCCACCTGCCCTGGCTGCTGTGGCTCCACTGGTTAGAGGTCGACCCGTTAACCAAAAGGTCTCAGTTTGATTCCTGGTTGGGGCATGTGCCTAGGTCGTGGGTTCGATCCTAGATCAGGGCATGTACAAGAGGCAGCTGATCACTGTTTCTTTCTCACACCAATGTTTCTCTCCCCCTCCTCTCTCCCTTCCCCTCTTACAAACAAACAAACAATCAAAATCAAAAATACCTCAAAACCCCACCCATCAGACCTTGGGAGACGATTACCTCTTGCTGGTGTGCTCTTTACATGGAATCTTGTCAAAAGCATCTTCGCAGCCTTGAATTACATTGCACAGGGCCCGGCCCTCCAGGCTGCCCTGGCTTTGGGGGCAAAGGGCTACCATGCTCTAAAAGGGAAGGAGGTGAGGGAGGAAAACCTCTCCCACCAGCTCTTCAAATTGCCTTCCGGTGCACGGGGTCTTAAGGAGGTATTAAGAGGCCTTGGTTCTTGTTTGGTGGGGGGTGGGGTCAGGGCCAGGGTTTTCTGAAAGCCAGCCAGCTGAGAGGCGGTGCTTTATTAGGCGGCTGGGGGTTGGGGGGGAGGGCTAGGAAATACCTGTAAAATTAGAAGCAGCTCCTTTTGCTTCAAGTTTTTCTTGAGTGCTTGGAGCACTTTAGTTATTTACTTTTATGGTTTCACCCCACTTTGCAGGTGAGGAGACTGAGGGCTTCCGAATTTAAGTGGCTTTCCAGAGGTGCACAGGTGGTTAAGCAGCACCAGGTAAGACTATGAAAAACTAAAATGGACAGAAAAGGTTAACAGGTGTTCTAATCGAATATTAGGTGTTAGCTGGCACATCTTTATCTGTTTCCGTAGGGGTTTGTGTCTCTCATGGTCTCTGAGCTATTTCATTTTTTTTGTAAGTTGTAGAAAACTGTCTGTAATCTAGCTACCCTTGTCCATTGAGATGCAAATGAATTGTATCAGATGAGGTGGGTTGGTATCCTGTGTAAGTGTGTTTGGGGTGGTGTGGAAGCCTTATATTGTGGTGCTTCGGATTCTCCTTGAATTGTGTGTAACATACTGCTGGTTCCCTCATTGATTAAGGAGTGCAGTGGAATCTTTGACATTCATCCCTCTCTCCACCAAGGCTTCCTTTCATCTGTTTGCCTCCCCATCCTTCCCACGTCCACTCTTCTTCCCCTACTTTCCTATCAAGTCGCCCATCCATTTACCCATACAAATTCCCATTTATCCTCCCATCCACTCACCCGTATGCCCCATCTGCCTCCGTCCACCCATGTGTGCTCACTGATGCCTGCTCCAGGCCCGGCACTCTGCTAGGTACTGGGAAAAGATGATGTGGAAAGCAAGTCCCTGTTCTCGAGGAGCCCACGATCTGTTAGGGGAGGCAGGTGCATAAACCAGTGGTCACAGAACAATGTATTTCCTTTGCCGGACATGCACAAAGAAAGGAGGTTAGGAAAGGTGGCTTTGAGGTTGTGCTCCTTGAGTTGAGATTTCCCCAGCTGGGTGGGATGGGGGGATGTTCCACGGGAGAGAATAGCGTGTGCACAGCGGTGGTGTAGGTGTTCCCGAGGGATTCCAGGGACACACGTGACTTGGAATGTTGGGAGTGAAGCTGCGTGTGAATGAGTGTGTCATGAGAGAAGATGATCCAACAATTCAGGTCGGTTCTGACACTAACTGGCTAGACCTAGCGCGCCCCCCACGGGCTCAGCACCACAGGGTGGCCCTCCTCCGTCTTTAGATGCCGGTTGCAAAGCTCCCCTTCTGGTCACAAATACAAGGTTCTCAGGGTGCCCAGTGTGTGTTTCATAATTTGCTAGAATGGCTCACAGAACTCAAGGGAACACTTGACCTGTGTTTACCAGTTTGTTACAAAGACCACAACGCAGGAATAGCCAGATGGGAACGAAGCGAAGGGCAAGGTGTGTCGTTGTGGAGCTTCCAGGACCTCTCTGGGCCTGCCCTCTCCCTGCACCTCCCTCTGTCCACCTCCCAGGAAGCACATCTCATTGTTGAGCTTTTATTCAGCTTAATCTCCAGCCCCCACCTCCTCCATTCTCTTCAGGGGGTCATTGGGTGGGGCTGGAAATTCCAGCCTGGAAAACTTGGATTTTCTGGGGACTACAGCCAACCTGAGACTTTGTAGAGGCCCCACCCTAGTCACCTCATTAGCATAAACCCAGGTGTGATCAAAAGGACTTGCTATAAATAACAAAAGACACATCTGTCGCTTAGGAAATTTCAAGAGTCTTAGGAGATCTGTACGAAAACTGAATATTGTAACAAAAAAGATGCTCCATCTCCCTACACACTCTGGGAATTATGTGGGTTTTAGTTGCTCCGTGCCAGGAACCTGGGACGAAGACCAGATATATTTCTCATTCTTTCGCAGCAGGTCATAAAAGCCTTGGACGATAGGCTGAGGCCTTGAATGGTGGACTGGGGGCTTTGGGGACCAAGTAAGGGCTTTCGGTGGGGGTGATACGGTCAGATATGGGTTTTGGACAGATCTCCGGCTGCCTGTGGAAGGTGGTGTGGGTATGTTTGTGCAGAGGGGATCAGATGGTCTAGTCTCTGTACAATGAGGACTTCGCCAGTGATGCACTGGGGCTGGCTTAAGCCCCTCCCCCGCTGCCCATCTGGCCTGGACCCAAACTCAATTCTAATTTCACTTACCCTGCCAAGACTGAAGTCACGTCAGCCAGGCTGAAGGTTGTGGCATGAGGAAGGTTTGGGGCTTCTCCATTTTCCAGAGTGACGTGCAGTAACCCCACCAAGGTCTTGAGTCTCGTGGTGGTCTCTCCCCAGCTGTAGGGCACATGTGGACTTCCATCAGCTGCTCCCTGGCTCATCTGTCAAGGTCACTGGGAAGTGTCTTAGTTCTGTGCCCCACTTTCCTGCCTCTCCAATTTGCATCCACAAAACCCATTCACCTCCCTCCCGTCGTGCGGTGAAGTGGTGAAGTTTGCTCTGTTCTGGTGAAGTCTGCATCTGGGTGGTTTGTTGGCGACACCTAACTGTGTTCAGCGCAGGTGAACTGTTGCAGTGAGTCAGGCGGGGACCCCGCCTCAGAAAGCCTGCAGCAGGGGTCATAGATGGATCTGGGGGCCCAACTGACCTGGACCAAGAAACACCAGCGTGTGGAAGGGGAAACCGCTCAGGCTGCAGAGTGGGGAGACTTGGGTTTGAGTCTTTGTTCTACCGCTTCATGGATCGTGGCCTGGATTGCTTCACTCAACTTCTTCTGAGCTTCGATTTCTTCATATAAGAAGGAGAAAAATAATATTTACCTCTCTTTCTTTAGATATTTTTTGTAACAGCTAATGCAATTAGTGGGAACCAACTTGAAGCATCTTAGGCAAAAAAGAAGGTATTACTAGAACCCAAGTCCAGGCTTGGGTTCTAGTGATGGGAACTGAGGGAGGACTCTGCCCCTTGTCTCTGCACCTCTCTGTTCTGTCTTCTAATTTTTCTCAGCCTACAGACCTTCTTTCTCCATTATTCCATAAAAAAAGTCCACACTGCAGCTTGGGAGTGAGTTTGCAGCACCTCAGTTCTAGTCACAAGCAGACCTAACTAACCATCTTTCAACCACAAGTCCAAATTCCCAAGAGAGAATCTGATTGGCTGAGCTGCATTAGATATTCATGTCTGGCCCAATCAGCTGTGATGAAAGGGATGGGGTTATATAGCACAAACATGGAAGCTAGTGCATATATGCATAACCCGTGTTTAGTTTTCAGAGAAAGTAGGGACTTGTGACTGAGACAGACCCACCCCACAAAGGCATCTTTTATGTTATGTTTGCTGAGAAGATGAAATAGGATAATGAATGTAAACATTTGGCACTGTTTCTGATACACGTGGTCTGGCCAGAAGGTATCCAGCCATGTAATATGAAAAATATAGGCATTTATTGAAGAAGACACAAGATACAAGAAACATTGTACATAGGACAATGATGCCTCAGTCCCCTTCAAAGTAGGCACCTTGGGACCTCACGCAGTTCTCCCAATCGCCATTAGCTGCCCTGTCATATTTTCTTGAATCTCACCAACAGTCAGAAATCTCTTCCCTTTCAAAGGTGATTTTAGTTTTGGGAAAAGCCAGAAGTCACAGGGCACCAAATCTGGGCTGTAGGGGGCTGAGTCACCTGATGTTTTTCCAAAAAACTCTGCATAAGACGCGATGCATGAGCAGGCAGGTTATTGTAATGAAGCTGCCAATCACCAGTTGCTCATAGCTGCAGCCTCCTGAATCATCCGAATAGTTTCCACGGGGGAATGTTTAACGCAAAATTTGTTGCAGATTTATTGCTGTACTTGGTCAGTCATTTTGAATGTGACTACCACACAGTACATGTGCTCACTCAATGGCGTCTACCGCCCCCACTGACTAGTACGGTGAAGTCATCATTGTTCACGCATGTGCATTCCAGGCCCCTCTCCTTGGCTGCCAGGTTACATCGATGTTGCACAAACCATTCTTGTTATATTAACAACGGCTGGACTTTTTCCAGACAGACCTTGTATACTCTATTAACGGTAGCTGCTATCACTCATTGCCTTGTTTAATAAGCATTTAATGTGTATCTGGTTTGTACTAGATCCTACAATAAATGCTGAGGACAAATTGGAAAAATGAATGTCATAAATGTAACACCGTTTTTACAGGGTTGTTGTTGGGATCAAAAGAAGTGATACGTGTGAAGAGTTTAGTACAGTCCCTGACACTCAGTAAAGTCCCAACGAATGTTGCCTTCACATGCCGACTGTCTAATTGCAAAAGAGCAAAAAAAAAAAAAAAAGTCCTTATGGCTCTTCTGTGTTTTAGGTCCCCTAGCCACAGGATCGAGACATCTTTGGTTACAAAAATAGATTTCAGTGATCCAAAGACTGTCAGCTGCCAGGCCACAGTGACAGTTTCAGAAGCTGCATTTGAGTCTAAGTGAAAAGTTTAGAAAAATAACATTGGCATCATCTGAATTCAAGCACGTCAGTGGATTATTAAGAGTTACCTCAGTTAGCCCCAACCGGTGTGGCTCAGTGGATTGGGCACTGGCCTGTGAGCCAAGGGTCCCCAGTTCGGTTCCCAGTCAGGGCACATACCTGGGTTGCAGGTCAGTCTCCACTTGGGGGCACACAAGAGGCAACCACACATTAATGTTTCTCTTCCTCACTTTCTCCCTCCCTTCCCCTCTGTCTAAAAATAAATGAATAAAATCTAAAAAAAAAAAAAAAAAAGAGTTACCTCAACCAAAAACATCCACATGCACCCTGTGACTGTCTTTATTTTTCTGACCAAGAACGAATGGCCCTGCCCATCCACAGGAGACTAAATCGTGGTTTTGCCACACGATGGAAGCAACAATGGGAGTGAACATATAGCTACGAGCCACGCACAGGTGACTCACAAACACGAAGTTGAGTGAAAGGAGCCAGGTGCCGAATGATCCTATTTATACGATACGTTCCACAACCGGGAAAGCACGTCAGTGGGGCTGGAGTCGGGGCTGTGTTCGCTCTCTGCGAGGTGCGGGCTGGGAGGGGGCTTCAGGCGCGCTGGCGCTGCTGTTTCGTGCTCTGGGTGCTGGGTACACAGGTGTATTCGGTTTGTGAAAACTCACTGAACAGTCCACTTAAGTGCACTTTAATATACGCGTGCTATACTTTGATAAGAAGTATTTAAAAAGGAAAAAGAGTACCCCATCTTTATGCACCGGCTCAGCCAGGGCAGGAGAGACAGGCTTCCAGCTTGAGGATGGAGGAAGAATTGGGGGTTTTGGGATTCCAGGTAGGTGGGGCAAAAGGAGCAGGAACTAAGAGTCAGTTATTCAGCCCGTGGGAGAACTGTCTTTCCAGGCTGAGTGACAAAAGTAGTTCCACTTATTCTGAGCAACAGTTTTGTCCTTTTTTGTTTATTTCACAGTGTCTTTTGAATGTTGTGAATCTTTCGACAGAGGGTGCTTCTCTTTACAGTGGCTGATGCTGCTTGAAAGCCAATTTTGGGGGTTCACCTCGTCAAGTGCAGGAATTGTATCTTTCATTGTCATCCTGAATTTTCCTTTCATTTCCTATCCTTATTTTTTCTGTTGTCCCAATTCACCCACTTATCTAAAAAAAATTGAGATGTGTGATGTTTTCTTTGCCCCTAGTTACTCACTTGTCAGAGAAACATTACACAGTATGGGTGTGTTTTTAAGTGGCTTGGATTCTTTTTGGAAGATGGCAGATGAATAAACCACGTGGTGCAGAAAACACTTACAGAAAACCTGAGTGTGTCAGGCGAAATTCCTACCCTTCTTTTCCGAGGAGGGTTGCCGAGGAAGAGCCGTGGTTTGGGGCAGGCTGGCCTGGTGTGTAGTAGGTACCAGCGCACTTGTGTGGCATTGGCCAGCAAGGGGTTAGGGGTCACAGCGGACTGTGTGAGGTCTCTGGGGAGCACAAAAAGTTCACTCTGGACTGGGTCAGGACCCAGTCCAGGTCCCTGCTCTGCCGTTTACTTGCTGTGGGTCCCGGGGCAAATCACTTGTCCTGTCCAGCATCTGTAGCCTGTGGCACCCTGCTTCTCCTTTCTGTGCCGCTTCTCTCCATGGCTCTTGGGAACTCAGGAGCAGCTCCATGTCACCCCCACACACCCACGGGGCAGGGAATCCCGGAACCCTGCCCCACGGCTGCCTCCTGCAGCTGCTCCTCTTGAGCAGCAGAGCAGCGGGGCACCTAGGAAAGCTGTGTGAGACAGCGGGGTACCCTGGACAGGCAGGGAGATATGGGGCCCCTCTTCTTCCTCCCTTAGGAGGTAGTCTGCTGTGTGTTTGAGCTGAACAGGATGGATTCGAAGTGCTGCCGGGAGAACGCGTCCCTGAGAAGGGCATTAAGCGTGTCATCCAAACGCAGTGCAGGGCACGAACAGCGGATGCCCGGGCCTGGAGCAGCTGAGCCTGTGCGTGGGGGAAAGGCAGGGCAGCCTGCCTGGTGGGCACGGGAACCCTGTGAATTCGGCCCTGAGGGCAAGAGGCTGGATCTCATCATGTGTTGGAGGATGGCCTTGTTCGTTTTCACCATTGCAGCGTGCTGTTAGCATCCCGCCCCCTAAAGCAGGGTGCAGATTGGCCTCTACGAAGCCTCTTCTTCAGTCTGTCTTAGAGAAAGGACACCCCGCCACATCGTATCCTTGGAGCTTCCTTAAATCAAACCGCATCCTTCAGTAGTTTCCCAATTTGCTACAGGGTCAAGTCTGCCCTGGAAAGGACAGTCAATGTCCTTTCTGATCTGGTCCCTGCCCACCTCTCCAGGTTCTGCTCCATCCGCTCTCCACCTCAGCCCCGGGGTTCTAGCCACCTCTAGCATCCAGAACCCCACTTTGTCAGTGCCTTTGCTGACCTTGGTCTTCCCTCAGGTTGAATTAGCAACTCCTTCCTGTGGGGCCCCATCCCATACTTCCCATTTCAAGGTGATAGAAATTGCATAAGATTTTCTTTCGTGTTTGTGTCTAGTGCCTCGCCCTCTGTGAGGGCAGGAACCAAGTCTTGTTCGGTGCCATGTTCCCAGCTCAGGGTCTCGTCTGGGCTTCCTAAACACTTGCTGCACGAGTGGAATTGGATCACAAAGCCACCAGGAGGTGTGCAGGGCGGGGGGCAGTGCCACAGCCTCTGCAGGGACACAGGAGGGTCGCTGTGGTTTCCTTCCCCTCCCGCCACCGCTGGGTCTGCCGCCTCGAACTCTCCTCCTTCTCCCATTCACCGCTTCTGTAGGCTTTTTGAGAGAACAATGTCAATGATTGCTAAATAAATAAACTATATTCACAGACAATTCAGCAAAACCAAGTTTGATGAGAATGACCACATTCTTATGAGAGGATGTGGTTGGGAGCTGTCCAGCCGAAAAGACAAAATAGAATACCTTTTTTATTTTAAGATAATTTAGGCTTACAGAGAAATTGTAGAAATAGAGTTTATGTATATCCTTTTTTTAAAAAAAAGATTTTATTCATTTATTTTTAGAGAGAGGGAGAGAAACATCCATGTGTGGTTGCCTCTCATGCACCCCCTCCTGGGGACCTGGCCTGCAACCCAGGCATGTGCCCTGACTGGGAATCAAACCAGTGACTCTTTGGTTCACAGGCCGGCACTCAATCCACTGAGCCACACCAGCCAGGGCGAGTTTATGTATATCCTTCACCCAACTTCCTTTAATGGTAACAACTTACATAACCATCCAATGATCAAAACCCAGAAATTAACATGGGTGTAATACCATTGTACTTTATGTGAATTTCGCTAGTTTTCGCCTGATCCTTTTCTCTTTCAGAATCTGCTCAGGATCCCCACGTTGCTCACTCTTGTGTCTGTTGAGGTTCTTCCAGTCTCTGAGAGTTTCTAACTTCTTTCCTTGCTCTCATGACCTTGACCTCTCTCATGAGTATTGATCAGTTATATGGAAGCTTTTTATTTGCTTTCACTTCTGGTTGGTTTCCAGATGGTTGAAGTTCCTGGAGGTCTGTCTTTAGGATGAGTTCTGGACAAGTGCTTCTTTTTCTTCTCCTTCTCATTCTGCTTGCTTCCCTTGGGATTCTCTGGAGCAAGAGTCAACGAGAGGAGGGAAGCATTATGTGGAGATGATTAGTGCGCCTCGACCTTGGGTGTTCACCGTCCTTTTCAGAGTTCCTGTTCACATCTGCAGTAGATTATGCCATTAGCCATGCACAGTGACCTCAGGGTGGATGCAGATTCCTTCTGGCTCCTCCCCCTTTTCTGCATATCTTTCTCCATTCCTTCCATCTTGCAGTTGCTCTCTGTAGGTAGCTGATTGGAGGAGGCTCTAGGGTTGGCAGACCTGGTACGCACGCTTCCCTGGAGTCATGCATTCTGGGACGTCTCTGCCAAGTCTGCGGGGGAAAGCGGGTGGTGGGTTTGGGAAGGGGGACTGTGCACCGAGCCTCACAGCCCCCATGCACTCACCAGTGATGGGGCCATGAACTCGCACAGTTGGGGTCAGTAGCAGAGTCCTGGGAGGGGTGTCAGCTGCAGTGATGCAGTGTCAGAGAGCCATCCTCCAGTGATGAGACTGGGCTTTCTGGGGGGTGGTGGATGAAGATGCTAAAACCTACTCACATGAATTCATTCACTCAAACATTCATCCATTCATTTGACCAGTGAGAGCCCTGGTCGGCTGTTGTCTTTGCTGTTGCTGTTGTTATTATTAAGCCCTGCACATGAAGATGTAGGGACGAATCCGACTGAGGCCCTGTCCTCAGAGGGCTCACGAAGAAGGAGATGGACTGTATTAAATCTCAGTGCCGTGTGACAAGGGCTGTGTCGAAGGGACATGTTAAGTTTGTGGGAGCAGGGAGGAGCGCCTTAACTGTGACAGGGATGTGCAGTGGATGGAGCAGGTGGTGCTGGAGGGTTTAGAAGAGCTGGGCTGGCTGCCAGGGAGGGGGCTGATGCTCCGGGCAGGGGAACAGCCTGTGCAAAGGTCTGGAATGCAGAGAGCCCCTGGCTTTCCTGAAGGAATGAGGAACTCCGCACACTTCCACTTCTGCACTCATTTGTCCACCTGTTCGTTCTGGGCCAGACTCTGTGCTGGACACAGGGCCACCAGGGCGAGGCAGACTTGGCCCTGCCTAAGGTCCCATAGTCAGGGCAGGGAGATAGACAGTTGTCATGAGAGCAGGAATGTGCAGGGAGGACAGAGGGGTGGCCCTGGAAGGCTCCTGGGAGGAGTTGGAGTCGGGCAAGTGAAGAAGCAGAGCTGGCCGCTCTTTACAGAGAGAGTAGCCTGTGCAAAGGCCCCGAGGTCGTGTGTTCATTCACTCATTATATTTCTTCATTCAACAGGTAGGCATTACATGCCAGCCACGTGTCTGTACTGTGCATAGAGATGGCAAGGGGAACAGTTGTGGAGTTTACACAGGTCGCTCAGTCAGCACAGGCTACATTACGCTTGGGTGACAAACAGCCCCAATTCTCAGTGGCTTACAACAGCGACGGTTTATTTTTCACTCTAGTTATGTCTTCACTGCTGGTGGCAGAGAGAGAAGAGATGGTGGAGTCACGAGCTGGCTCTTAATGTTCTGCTCTGAAGTGACAAGTGTCTCCCACTCACCGTGTGCTTGATACAGCGGGTCCCATGGCCACGCTCGCCATCGGTGGGTTAGGGGTGTGTCGTCTCCCACAGAGAAGGAGGTGGGTATTTTGAGCAGCAAGACCCTGTACTTCATGTGTGAGGAAAGGCTGAGTGGTGGAGCATATGGTGTCGGGGCAGACAGGACAATAAAGTCATGACAGTGTCCAGGGGAAGCTCGATCATGCCGGGCCTTGGGTACCAGGTGAAGAGTTTGGGCCCCATTGTCTGCCAGTGGAGCGCCATGGAGGTCTGAAAAATTCTGTTGAGGAGTTTTATGCAAGGGAGTATAAGATATTGTGGGCGCTTCAGAAAAGTTATTTTGGTGCTAGCAGAAGAATGCCTGGCGGAAGTCGAGGCTAGAGGTAGGAAGAACAGTTGGGAAGCTTTGGGAATGTCACTGTGGAGAGAATGAAGGAGGCCCCAATGAAGGCCAGAGCTGTAGGGAAGGAGAGCATTTCAAGAGATGTCAGGGATGGAGTCAAGGGAAGTTGGCACATCGTTCAGTTTTTTTAGAAAGAAAGTGAGTGAGTGCATGTGCACACCTGGGCCTTGTGCGCCGATGCAGAGACCAAATACATCGATCACTTTTAAAGTGAGGCAGACCCTGATCAGCTATCTCTCCACTTAAAAAAATTATTGGTGATTTAAAAAAATCTTACTTTTAACTTATATATAGTAGCATTCACTTTTTTTGGAGTGCAGTTCTGTGATTTTAACAAATGCATAGAATTGTGTAACCACTACCACAAATAAGAGTGAGTGGTTCTCCCCTTGCCCCACCCCATTCTCCCTCCCCAGCTCCCAGAAACCCCAATCTGGGCTCTGTTTTGTTTTGTTTTTTTTCAGAATGTTGTATGAATGGCATCATCCAGTGTGTAGCCTTTTGCATCTACCTTCTTTCACTTAGTGTAATGCATTTCAGATTCACCCCAGTGGTTGCTCGTATTTGTGTTTCTGCCCTTCTTACTACTCAGTAGTGTTTCCTGGTACGGCTGCACTACAGCTGGTTAACACAGAGAAAGTCCCAGATCACTTTTCGCCCTTTGGCTGCTTTATGTCGTGTCCCAGGTGGGGCTTTTCTGTCCCTCTGCCTGAAGGTCTCCTCTATTCAGCCAAGAAAAGCCTTCCCTGGTTCCCTGAGCTCAAAGGAAGAGTTCTGATATGAAGACTCGCTTCCTGCTCAGGGTCTTTTATGAAAACAAAATTCCTCGCACAGCTTCCTATGTAATAGCTTTAAGCATCCTGCCAGCAACCATTACTCAGGAGCAGCCAAAGTTAACTGCATTGTCTGCAGTTCAGGCTGCAAAAACACATCACAAAGTGCCACCAAGTCCTCAGTGTTGGCTGAGCCATGCCCAGACGGCCTCTGGGTGGGCTGTGGGAAATTGGTCCCGGTTGTTTCTCTTATTTCTTTGAGAGAGTAATGTAGTGTATGTCTGGTGCATTGCAGAATCCTGTGGGCGTCACCTGGCTGAAAACAAGGTCGTTTCCATCTCATGATCCAGGAAGTTGCTGGATATCTGGGGTTAAGGCATTCCAGAGGCTAAGAGGTGCAGGCTCCACGTGACCAAGTTCAAAGAGATGCTTTCAGAAATAAAAAAAATTTTTTTTAAAGAACCCGATAAATTAATGAACACCCCAATAACAGTTTTGCCAGGTTCAAATGTAATGATTTCAAAAGGAATTTAGTTAATTTTTTAAAAAAAGTACCTGTTGCATTAATAGTAAACTCAAAACATTATTTTTAAACAAAAACTTTCACTGTTTAAAAAACATTTGGGAACAAACTTAACAAATTCATTGTTTTTCAATGAGAAGAAAGTGTTTACAAATTAACATTAAAATAACATCCTTTCTGATTATAAACACAGTGTGTGCTGATTATAGAAAATTTGGAAAACCCAAAATTAAGAGGAAAAGAAAAATAACTTTAAAACATGGAGATAAAATTCTACAAGTTAAAAAAAATTGGGGAGCTGACCGCAACTACTGCATTGGATTCTGCCTTTTTGTTCAACCTTGAATTCAGCTCAATCAAGATCACCATGTCACAACATGACTTTTGATGGCTGTCCAGTATTATTTGTATATTCACTATAATTTACCCAACCAGTCTCTTATTTTCAGCATTTCTATTTTTTCCAGTATATTTTGTACCTAACCTGAAATTAATACTGAGCAGATACACTGTGCATGTCTTCTAGGGGGGCTGCTGGGGGTCTGGGGTTTTGGTTTGGAAGATCAGAGACTCAGCCCATCAGCTGGAAGACAGTAGGGTTTATGGGAAAGACTCTTGACCTGGGAGACGCCTGCAACCGGAGCACGCGGGCACGGCCACGGTTTCTGGCCCAGAGTCAGTGCTCCAGGAATGGCTAGGCAAAAGCAGGACAGGGCAGAATAGGAGGGCTGGGCGTGGACCCTGAGGCAGGGGCTCCTGGTGCCAGGAGGGATTGTGGGGTGTATTGTGACCCTCACAAGCCCAGGGATCAGGCAGGCGGGGCCAGCTGCTCCTGCGGTTGAGATTCTGGGTGGCAACAGGGCTGCTGGAAGCCCCAGGTACCCCCTCCCCTCAGGGAGGCGAGGAAATAGGCTCCTGACTCTCTGTTCCCCATCAGAGCCTGGCCTGAGCAGAGGCGCGGAGCAGGATCCCCTGCGAGTTGTGCGGGACCTGTCTGATCCAGGTTCTTTGTGGAGGTTCAGCACACTTGGAGTCTGGTGTGTGGTGTGTTGCAGCGAGGATGCCAATGAAGGCCGAACGTTTGTTGATGCCGCGCGCCCCCTAGTGGTCACTTCCCCACAATGAGTCTGAACCACGTTTAGTCTCCAGCACTAGATGGGGGAAATCTCCAGCAGATCCACCTGTTCCTAGAAGCCAGGAAGTGGGTTCTAGTCCTAGCAACGTCTTTAACTTGCTGTGTGGCTCTGGCCACATAACACCCTTTTTTTTGGGTCTCACTTTAGTCATCTGTGAAGTGAGGCCGTGCTGACCTCACAGGTTTGACCTTGGGGAAGGGAAGGTCTCTGAGCCCCTGCCACCCCTGCCCACTTTGGTCAGGCCCAGGGTTGGCTGGAGCAGGTGTGTGCAGTATGGTAAGCAGATTCCAGGGAGCCCTGGGTTTGTGCCTTACCGTGGTGTCCACCAAAGGCTCCATATTTAGAGGCGAGCCCTCTGTCTTCATGAGGATCACTCCTCCTGACTCAGGGTATGCAGGAACCAAAGAAAGGAGGAGGTAGCCAAAAGATCATAGCCAGGCTCCACTGGGGGCTTACAGGAATAGGGACTACCTGCTCCGGGGTGACTTGAGGCTTGGGAGTCTTCTTGGAGGAGGAGGAGGAGGAGGTGGTGGACAGGTCTCGTGGATCCCAAGGGTTGGACAGCTGTGAATTAGGGAGCACGCACATCAGACAGTTAGGAAAACTGAACTAAAAAACCAGGGTGAGAGGCTTGCATTAGCAGGAATGGCAGAATAAAGAAATCTTCTCTTGCACCAAAGCAAGGAGGAGAGTGGGGAAAAAATGGTCAAAATCCACATTTCAGAACCCAGGGATTAACTGAAGACTTGCAATAATTTGGGGAGTGTTTGTTTATGCAAGAAAAAGGCTCTATCTTGGTAGGAACAGTGAATTTTGATGTGTTTTAACTCACCTTAGTCTCACCCCCCTTTTTCTAGCTGTACAGTGGCTGTGGAACTCAACAGCCTCACATCACAGCAAAAGTACGCAGCCTAGCAGCCTCCGGCAGGGGCAAACCAAGGTCGGAGCTCCTCCAAAGCCCACTTCCCAGACAGTTTGTCCTGGAAGACCTCATTTTAAAGGTTGCACTTATTTAACCTGAATCAAAGCTGGCTCAATGCAAACAGCCTTTTTGGGGAGGGCATATGTTGAAAATAATCAGTGGTAGTTGAGTAACATGGACGCTGCCTGGGGCAGTAAGAGCAGCTGGGGCAAGGAGGCCACTGACCAAATGTCTTAAAGGGAATTGTGGGTGAATGAACTGTCCACAGAGGGCTTTGAGAACTTCAGCATGTTCCTGGAAACCAAAGAGGCCACTCATGTGTGTGAAGCTGTGCGCATGCCTGGGAGAGACCTGGGGAAGCTCTAAACTCCTAGCACTGGCTGACCTCCAGGCTGTGTGCCATCAGAAAGTGAGAGCGAAGGCAGAGTTGTGCATCGAAGGACTTCCCCAACACACGCACACAGCCCCTCAGCAAACGCTGAGAGATGGACCCGATCTCAGCGTCTAAGGGAATCTCTGCCAGTCATTAGCTGACCGCTACCAAGCAGAGACTTCAGTGGCTGCACGAAGCCAGAAGTACAAACTTTATATGGTGGGAAGTTAGGAAAACCACCCGACAAAGTGCAGCAGCCACAAAAATCGGTCACAGTAATCATCCCTGGGGCACAACGGGCTGCTTTCCACAGTTGCCACGTTATATTATTTAAAATATACAGTTTTCTACAAAAATTATGAAGCATTCAAAGAAACAAGAAAGTGTGGCCCATTCACAAGGAAGAGAAACAAGCAGTAGAAACTATCTCCAAAGAAACTCAGAGGTTAGACTCACTAGACAAAGCCTCTAAACCAGTTATTTGAAACATGTCTAAAGAACTAAAGAAAAGTGTGAGCATGATGTCTCACCAAAGAGAGAATATCAACAACAAGTAGAAATTATTTAAAAAGAACCAAATGGGAAGAAATTCTGGAATTGAAAGTACAATAAGTGGGAAAAAATTCATTAGAAGAGCTTAAGATTAGCTGGTGTGAGTTAGCTGAAAAAAATGACCAGCAAATTTGAGGATTTTGATTAGGTAAGGTCAGTTGAGCTTACCTAGTATGAGGAACAGAAAGAAAATAAAATAAAGAAAATGAATAGAACCTTAGGTACCTATTGGACATCAGCAAGTTTTCTTTAAAAAAAAAAAGTTTTATTGATAATACTATTAGAGTTGTCCCAGTTTTTCCCCCTTTGCCCTCCTCCACCCAGTAACCCCCATTCCCTCCAGCAATCCCCCCCTTAGTTCATGTCCATGGGTCATGCATATGAGTTCTTTGGCTACTTCTTTCCCTGTACTCTTCTTAACACCCCCCCTGTCTATTTTGTACATACCAATTATGCTTCTTAATCCCTGCACATTTCTCCCCATTCTCCCCCTTCCTCTTCCCAACCGATAACCCTCCAAATGATCTCTGTATCTGTGGTTCTGTTTCTGTTCTGCTTGTTTGCTTAGTCTGTTTTTTAGATTCAGTTGTTGACAGTTGTGAATTTATTGCTATTTTAATGTTCATACTTTTGATCTTTTTCTTAAATAAGTCCCTTTAACATGTCATACAATAATGGCTTGGTGATGATGAACTCCTTTAGTTTTATCTTATCTGGGAAGCACTTTATCTGCCCTTCCATTCTAAATGACAGCTTTGCTGGATAGAGTAATCTAGGTTTAGGTCCTTGCTTTTCATCACTTTGAATACTTCTTGCCAGCCCCTTCTAGCCTGCAGGGTTTCTTTTGAGAAATCAGTTGACAGTTTCATGGGAATGCCTTTGTAGTTAACTGTCTGCTTTTCTCTTGCTGCTTTTAAGATTCTCTCTTTGTCTTTAATCTTTGGCATTTGAATTATGATGTCTTGGTGTGGGCCTCTTTGGGCCCATCTTGTTTGAGACTATGCACTTCCCGGACTTGTATGCCTATTGCTTTCACCAAATTAGGGAAGTTTTCTTTCATTATTTTTTCAAATAATTTGTCAATTTCTTACTCTTCCTCTTCTCCTTCTGGCACCCCTGTGATTTGGACGTTGGTACATTTGAAGATGTCCTAGAGGCTCCTTAGCCTCTCCTCATATTTTTGGATTCTTCTTTCTTGCTGCTTGGTTCTCACTACATAAATTAACCCATTTATTATAGGCTAGCAATGTTCCAAACTGTGGAGCTTCTACTGGTCCTTCTGTTCCTTCAGTCAGATGCTGGCGGACTTGACTGTGACGGCAGAAGTGGTGCTGTAGGTCCCGGCACCACCCGCGGCCGTTTTCACGCAGGAGTCACAGTGCTGGGTCCCCACAGCTCGCCTCTTCATCTTGGTGTTGCCACAAAAGGAGCAAGTGTGCTCGGTGTGGTGGCTGATCCCAGTTTTCTTCACCATTTTCCTGAGGGAGGTGCCATAATGGGTCCTCTCTTTACCAACGATTCTGACTTTCTTGGTGCGTTGAGCCATTTTCTGCAAAGTAGGTCGGAACCCAAGAGGTTCTTCTTGCTATTTTGATTGAATGTTTTTTTTTTCTTCCTTATGTTCCAAATCGTTGATTTGATTCTCGGCTTCATCCCCTCCACTTAGAGGTTAGGTTTTCAGGTTCCCTGTAGGTTTTTCTTTATTTCACTTAGTGTAACCTTCATTTCTGCCTGGGTCTTTTTCATGGTGTTGAAGCGCCCAATGAGTTCCTTGAGCATCATAATAGCCAGGGTTTGAGCTCTGCATCTGATAGTTTGGCTAACTCCATTTCGCTTAGTTCTTTTTCTGGAGTTTTGTTCTGTTCATTTGTTTGGGCCATATTTCTTTGTCTCCTCAATTTGGCAGCCTCCCTGTGTTTGTTTCCGTGTATTAGATATAGCTACTTTGACTCCCTGCCTTAGTAGTGTGGCCTAGTGTAGAAAAGCACACTGGTAAGTTGGATGGGGCAGAGCCTTAGGTGATCACCAGGGTGGGGTGACCTGTGTCACTGCTCTGTTGTTCTCTTGCTCTGTGGGCAGGGAGGACTCAGAGAGGTGACAGTGCTGCTGCCTGGCCTCTGGAGTTTTGTCTGGAAGAAGCTGTCTCTCTATACTCACTCTGATACCAGTCACTTCAGTTTCTCCCCGTAGGCCACTGGTGCTTTTCCAGCTGTTGTCATGGTGCTGAAGCCCAGAGGGAGTGAGTCTGCATAAGCACTAAGTCTATTGTGGGCCCTTTTAGAGGAATCTCCTGAGAATACTGCAGTTTCTTCTGCTGTCCCAACCCCCACTGGTTTTTCCAGCCAGAAGTTATGGGGACTTATCTTCTTGGAGCTGGAACCCAGGGCTGGGTGATTTGGTGTAGGGCTGAGATCACTTGCTCCCGAGGTATCCCTCCTGATTTTTATCCACCACACATGGGTGTGGGACCTCTTGTTCCCATCTCCGTGCCTCTCTGCACGTCTGCCCCTCCTACCCATCTGGGTGAATGTTGCTTCTTTAATTCCTTGGTTCTTGGACTTCCATACAGCTTGATTTTCTGACAGTTCTGGGTGATATTTGTTTTGTAGACTCTTTGTTATTTTTGCTGCAGTTGTGTGAGGAGGTAAGCCGTGTTTACCTCTGCCTCCATCTTGACTGGAAGTCCAGCAAGCTTTCTAACACATGTATAATTTGAGTCCCATAGGAGAGAAGAGAGAGAAAGAGGCAGAAAGACTATTTGAAGAAATAATGGTCCCAAACTTCCCAGTTTGATGAAAATATAACTCTACACATCCAAGAAGTTCAGTGAACTCGAAGTAAAATAAGAATTTATCTTAGAATTTATCATAGACACAGCATAATGAAACTATTGAAAAATCAAAGACAGAGGAATATTGAAAGCAGCAAGAGAGAAACAACTCATCACATACAAAGTTTCCTCAA
>PVKU01015447.1:0-18316 GCA_004027475.1 Anoura caudifer | reverse complement strand
TGGAGGTTATCTGCAAAACCATTGCTATGCAAAACAACTCAATGGCCCTGCTCCATTTGTCCCTTCCCCCAACTCATACCTGTGGGGGAGGGGGTGAGGACATCTTATATGTCCCTCTAATATTTCCTGGACACCGTGAGTTCTGGGCCCCATTCCAACTCCCTTTTGGGGCCCCCCTCTTGGCTGCACCCTGTTACACTCCTAGACCAATTGCAGGGCCTCTCAGCAACTCTGGCTTCTCCTGACTAAAGAAGGGGAATAAAGCAGTGACACTTCCAAGTCTTCCCTTGAAGTGGGCAGTTTGGCAGTGAGTTGGACAGGGAAGCCCTCAGGGAGAACTGGTGAGAACAGGCAGGAACAAGCGGTGATGAACACAGAAGGGGTTAGAGCAACTCTAACGAGGGTCACACACATTCCCTAATTCATTATTTGCTCTGTCTTTTCTCAGAGCGTGTACCTGTGGCAAAGGGCACCATAACTTTTTCAAGAACTTAAACGAAACGGCTGCTGCAATGAAATGGAGCACACTGTCTTACTAGAAATCACCTAATTGCCGAAGATAATGCACAGGTTTATGTGGACAACACACACACATTTCAGGCAGACAAGCAATTCAGTTGAGCCATGAAAATAACACTGACCCTGAATCTGGAAGAAATCAGGTCTCAAGCTTAAAAGAAATTAAATATCCCTTGCATTCTCTTTTTATTCAATTTGTGTTTGGTGTTCATGGGAAGCAACAACTAGGTGGTGGAGGCAACTGATGTTTTCTTTTTACCTGATCCAGTTCTGCTGACTGGCTTAAAAAGTATTTATTATATAAAAGAAAGCCACTGCTGTTTGTCTAAGTAATAGCAGCAACATCTATGGGATTTACCAATAAAACTGGACATTTAGAGACTTATCTACAACAGATATTAATTTGTATATAAATCATCTGAAAATCTTGTTAAAACGTAGGCTCTGAAATTCAATAGGTCCAGGGTAGGACCTGAGATTCTGAAGTTCTAACAAGCTCCCAGGCAATGCTGAGACTGCTGATTTGTAGGCCACATTTTGAATCAAAAGAGTACACAAGAGGATCCTTGTAGGCAAACACACGTTATGACATCTAAAGAGAGAGAGAGAGAGAGAGCGGGAGAGAGAGTGCATGCGCACTGCCAAATGGTTTCTGACATCTTCTAAAAAGACGGTTAACTAGAAGCCCATTGACTTGCTCAGGAAGGGTCCTTTCTCACTATTTAGAGAGCTTACTCCCTCTCAGGGGCGGTGAATATCATCCTACCAAAGGCAGTGCTGTGAGAACTCCTCCACCCCTTCTCCTCAGCCTCAGGTGACGTGACTGTATCTAAATGGCGGCTTGTGCTTCATTGCCCATTACTGACATGCTGTGAGCTTGTCACTGCCCAGAGTGACAACTGATCGGTCCCTCCATTCAACCCTGCTATGAACACCAGATTAAATTTATATACTCCTTCACCCTGTAGAGGGGTGTCCTGACATTCTGGGAAAATTGAGGGTAAGGAGGTCACTGCTGCTTTAGTTGAGGCCCAAAGTCTCTTTTTTTTTTTTTGATGCTGTTTGACATTATCCCACATACATTTTTAAATCTGTAACAGGAGGAAAGGATTGTAATTGGTTTGAGGTACCCAGAGACTTCTGGACAGACAAGATCTATGTCATTGCCCCTGTAAATTACCAACAGCTGAGGTATAGAGAATAGAAAAGGAAACTCTATAATAGCCAGTGAAACCAACTTGTGCCATTCAGGGAGACTTGGGCTTCCAAGTTCAAGGACACCCTTACACAAAAATAATCCTTGTTTTCCTTGCAGACCAAGTCTATCAGCACGCAAAGGAGCCCATCTCATCTTCTAGTCCTTTTCAGTGTCCCTCTGCCCTGCTGAAGGGGATAATCTGCAAAACCATTCCCTCAGTCCTTCCTTTGTAATAGAAGGAGTTTCTACTCAGCAGCATGAATCTTCTGAAACCCAAGGTATGCTAAGGTCAGCAGACTTCAAAGTCTATGCCACATGTAAACCATTTAGCTTCCTTCCAAGCCTGGCTTCCTTTCAGCAGGAAAAGTCCGTTTTCTCTTCTTAGTGTTACCAGTCACCCATAAGCTAAACACAACCTCTCTCCTCAGAGGTTTTCTCGCAAACATTTTCTTATGGGAAAGAAGAACTTTGTGAGTTGTTTCTTTGGTACCAATCAAGATATATCCAGAACATTGCAAATGATTATCCTTCCTTACTCTAAACTCTGAAATCTCTAGCAGGGGTGCCCAAACTTTGGCGTCTCTGGGCCACACTGGAAGAAGAGGAGATATCTTGGGCCACACATTAAATATACGCACACGCTCACGAGAACAAAAATATCTCATAATGTTTTAAGTAGATTTATGATTTTGTGTTGGGCCACATTCAAAGCCATCCTGGGTCGCATGCATCCCATGGGCCGTGGCAGGACACCCCTGCTCTAGAGCCTTGTTTCTAAAGACTGCATTGCGTTGGCAGTCTTTCCTTCTCCAGATCTCACCTTTGACTTCAAATACTCATTCCTTTCAGTTCTTAAGTATTTTTCTTTCAGGTTTCTTTCTTCCTTCTCTCTCTCTCTCTCTCCTTCCTTCCTTCCCCTCCCTACTTACACGCGCGCGCGCGCGCACACACACACACACACAGTGATCTGAACTTGCTGTTAGGAGAAAGTACATGTGCTATCTTGAATCCAGGAAGTATATGAGCCATATAATCAATAAAATGCATTACATGAATTGCTTTTGGGGGTTTTCTTCTATGAGAAACTTTTAATTCCTCAGTAGCATGAGACCAGCTATTGGTCTTTCAGCAGAGTTGGGAGTAGGCAGAAAAAGAAAATTAGTTTCTAAGAAGTTATAATCTGTCAAGACCTCCATCACCTTCCTCTTTCCCCTTTTGCTCAAATTCATCTCCCATCCATGACTCATGACAAATTAGTTCTTAAAAGTATCCATAGTTACCATTAATACACACATGAGAATTCCTGTCTGGAATACAAGACAGTAGAGTCCAAGTCAGGACTGCTCCCAGGCCACATTAAGGGACTAATTTGAAAGTGAACCTTGGTGGCCCTACTGTAATACATGTTCTTAGGCCTGAGCCACTTGCTCCAACCCTCTTCTAAAACTGCATTTTATCCCATTCCCGTTATTCCTGATTTCTGGTATTATATGTGTCATTCTCAGAACAGACACCCAGTTCCAAATTCCTAGATACTTCCTTGGATTCTAACCTTGATTATGGTTTGCATTTTTTCTCTGGATATCTGGGCTATGTAGCCATTTGTAGATGACCACCATAATTGTTTGGGCTAGTCCTCACTGAAGTCACCATCACCATACTCATCCTGTATATATTAATGAAAAGCAGACATATAGTTTATTTAATTTGAGCATTGTTGAACACATTTTGATTTTTACAAATATAGGCAATTTTTGTATACAGCCTAGTTTGGGTTTATAAATAATAGCTTACTCACTGATTGTAATGCATTCCCCAAATCAGGTATCTTGTTCATTTTAGTTCTATGGTCTATATATTTTTCTGATTTTTCCTGAAGCTGGCTTTCCAAGAGCAATAGGGAAGACCCAAGGGAGATTTCTTCAAGGACATTGCTATGAAAGATGATATAAATGAGAGAGAGAGAGAGAGAGAGACAGAGAGAGAGAGAGAGAGAAAACAATTCCCCATGAGGAGCCAATGCTTTTTAGCTGATGGCTTCATAGTCATATTTCCATTTAATTTTGAATTTCTATAAAGATGCTATAAGTGATTTGGACTTGCCTTCAAGAGAACAGACATGCGGTGTCTTGAACCCATGGAGTAAATGTGCCGTACAATCGATAAAACACATTATATGAATTGCTTCTACTTTCTCCCTCTCATGAGAAATTCTTAATTTCTTTTGCTGCATACTGCACCATACCAGCTGTTTGTATTAAGAGAAGGGAAATAGGGAGAAAAGAAAATGAAATTGGTTGCTGAAAGATTAGCATAGACTAGACCTCTATTCAGCAATTTCCACAAATGAGGGATGTTTCTCCCTCTTCGAACAGAATAAGATGCTTTAAATATGTGTGGATTGTATACCTCATGCTTACTGAGTGTACATCAGAAATAATTTAAGCATCCTCTGTGTTTAAGCTTCTTCTTTCTTACAAAGGATAGGTGTATTGCTGCACAGTGCTCAAGTCACAGTATCCCAGAGTCTGGGGGGAAGAGTTGGGAGAAGAGTTTCCTCAACAGAAAAGTGCTTTACTAAATAACCATCCATAAATAGGGAGATTTCATAGGAATCATGATAAAGGAGCTCAGAGGGACAAGAACTCAAGGGGGTGGTTAGAGATGAGCTGCAGCCACTGAAAGATGAGAGATTTCACAGTGGAAGGGCACCTTGCAAATGCTGGTTAGACAAAAATAAAGTTAAACATCAGAATTTTAACATTACAAGCTATCCTGTGGTAAACCTTATACTAATTAACCTGTATGATTTCATTAATCTTGTCAGGCATGTACTTTAATTTACCACTCACATTTTACAGATAGGACAAGCACGACATAGAAGTAGACTTTCCCCTGGCCCATGACTGACTCGGTGGCAAAATAAAGATCCAAACTAAGGCAGCTGTGCTCCAGAGTCTGTGCTGTTAAACCCTACTCAACACTGGAACTAGCAGGAAAGGATGCTTTTCGTATTTTCCTTCTTGAACTTCAGTCTTTTATAACATATGGTTTTAATGTAGTCTGGTAAATTCCATGAATATCAAATGATGTAGGCAGATATTCTGTTTGGTGAAATTGTTCAAGTAAGCACACTTCCTAAAGAAACAGGAACTAAGGAGAATACAGTAAGGATAGGCTTTTAGATAGAGAGGGGGCTATCTAAAAGCCTATCTTGTCTTGTCAGAGGCTGAGGGTACTCCCTGCTCCCACCCTGCAGAGGAGAATTAAGAGAGATCTAAGCAGAGACCCCTTTGACTCCCTTAGACATTGATGGAAAGATGCCAATTAGTCTGAGACTGACATGTTGTTCCAAACAGAAGGCTCTGAAAATGCCATTAACGTAGACAGGCAGAGGGTAGGGAGCAGGATGGAGAGAGTTGACTGCTGGAATTCCATAATTAATTATTTGGCATTTAGAGTAGTGTGGCGTGAAGTTTCCATTCAGCCCCCACTCTCTAGGGAGACGTCATTGCTTAGAATTCATAGAATGCAAGAGTTGGAGAACTATAAAGATCATCTAGCTCAGACCCCCTTAGTTAACAGGTGAGACACAAGGACTCCAAGAGAGGATGAGACCAACCCAAGGCCACAGAGCTAGTTAGTGGCAGAGTCCGACTAGACCTCAGAATGGCTTCTACTCCAAGTGCCCTTTTCACTCCAATCCTATGATGCAACAACGCATCAGAGAAGACCCCAGAAGACTAGTCACCAAATAGTAGTGCAGTTTTATTAAAGCAGTGGTTAGTGGAAAGGTCAAAGGAATAAAAAAGAAGAAACAACACCCCATTCAATTATTTTAATGATGAAAAATTTCTAAACAACAGAGGTACAGAAAACCCATCTGCTAAACTAAGATTAGAAAACAGCTATTCATTGGATTGCTGACTTTTGTATTTCACAGACGTTGTCAGGGATTGTAGTTGTATCTGGGCATCATTGAGCCCATCCCTCTCTTATATAGATGAACCAAGGTCCCTGGGAAAGAGCAATTATCCCAGTAATTCAGCTAGTTAATGGTACTGCTGGGCAGAGCAGCTGGAGCCTCAGTCTCCCACTCGAGTACCCCCTTAGCTATATCATAGTTTCCCCACACGAACTGAGAGTGCTGAGGATGCAGAGGGAGTTGGAGAGGCCAAAGAGAGATCATCCAGCTCAACCCCATGTGCTTTCTTTAAAGAATAACTTGAAAAGTTTTTCTTCCCCAAGTAGTTTTTAAAGGGTAAAGTGCAAAGTGAAAATTCCCAGTGTGAACTTTCCGAAAGGAAAAAACATCTTCGTTGTAGCACAGCAAATGGATTCTATGTGAAATCTTTTTGGCAAGGTCACACTTTCAGATAGCAACTTGGAAATATTCCTCAGAGCAATAGAGATACAGTCAGTCGGTTTTGTTGAGTGCCTATGACCAAAGCATACTGTTAAACCTGTGGATATAAGAAGCCTAAATAGCATCTTTGAAGCAGCTCACAGGCCATTTAGCCATAGAGAGATAAACTTTTGAAAAGGGTGTAATGGAGTCAACCTGGGAGAGATGGGAAAGGTGTGACAGAGGAGGTAATGTTCGAGCAGGAGTTTGTTTAACAGGTATGGGGGAAGATGCTTTCCAGAGGGAGCAGCATACATAAGCACTGAAAGTGTCCTAAATTGATTTCATGTTCAAAATTGTTTTTCTTAAACCTACCTAGGAGGTGAAAAAAAAAAAAAGAAAAGAAAAGAAAAGAAAAAAGGAAACAAATCACCACCCTTTATTTGGACTGAAAAAAAAAAAAACAAAAACAAAAAACCAGCATTTCACCTGGTCCCGTGAAGCTGGTGGTATCTGTGACTGCCTTGGTGAGCCAACTTATACCTTGTTTTTCTGGCAGTTGGACCTTTCCCCAGAGGCTCCTCAATTGCTCTGCAACCCACGTTGCCTGTTAGCATCGCAGGAGGCTGTGGCTTAGTTTTGTAAATACCATCAAAAAAGTCATGGGGGAAACCCTAGCCCCAGAAAGCCAATTCTTCAATGCCAGGATCATGTTTTAGCACAGCATGCTCCACTTGCACAAGACACTGCTCCCTCCATTTGTATCAAGTGTAATGTGACTCTGGGGAGCTGCCGTTAAAGACAGTAAACAAAAGTTTTAAATCCAAAATTATTTTCCAAACCACCCACTGTACACTAACCAATCTTTGTGTCCCTAACCCAGCCATCTGGCAGCACTTAGATTGCTGTGGGGTCCCTGTCTGCTCTAAGTATCCTCAGCCTCAAGAACACAGGCTGCTAGAGTGTTTTCTTTCACTTCTCATTATTGTATTATCTTATGCTGAAACAACCATTAATATGAAAGGGACCTGAACAAAGGAGTTTACTTTGTCCCTGGAAGAAGTATAAAAAAAAAAAAGGAGAGAAAGAGAGAAATTTAATGGACACACCTCATTTCTATTTTCAATTTGCCATTTCTCCATAGTGAATGCATGCGTTGCAAGGAGCATAGCATAAGAAAAGTTGCATAAAGTCATGAAGAAAACCTTACCAAAAAGCCAATGACAACTGTATTTCGACTTTCTTCCTTCAATTCCTACATTTTATCCTCAGTCTCCTCTTGTGTTAGACTTACTCAAATTTGCAAAGAGTGTTACTGCTTGTGGTTGGTTCGTGATTTCTTGGTATATCATAAAAAATAATTGAGTGATTGTATTTAAGAAAAAAATGAGGGCTAGAGTGTGACATTTAAATTGAGAGGCCTGAGGAGAAAATAGGAATCTGACATTTAGTGTGTGTTCTAGACTCTAATTCTGTCTCCAGTCTGAGCCTTCGGGCAAGTTCTTTTTCACCTCTATTTACACAGATCAGAATCGGTTTCCACACTACCATGTATGGCCCTGGGGTGTTTCTAAGGATAAAGAAAGTCTAACAGAAAGCTATCGAAATGCCAACTGTATCTTCATTTTTGTTGCATTAAATGAACAGCCTGAAGGAATACGGAGTAGCTAAAGTCCTGACACATCTCATGCCAACTTCGGAGAAAGCACGGGAAAATATGTGCAAGGTCAATTTTGTAGGTCATGCTTTCTGATCCAATGGGTAAAATATTTGATAAGAGAATGAAATGCTGCTGATTATCAAAGATACAGTGATTTATTCGTAAAGAACATGTCTCTTAGAAGTGAGAATAGACCCAGACCAGGAAGTCTTAGTACCATTTGGATACAAAGTCCCCACTGGGCATCTGCAAGATGGCTGCATTATGTTTCTCAATATCAATGGGAAGCAAAGAAAAAGCCCAGTACTACATGACTGAGTGCGTTGTTGAGAAGTTTACAAATCAGAAGTTTGCATCTGACTTGTAAAAAAAGACAAATAAATGAGAAGAAGGCCCTACCTTAACCCCTGAAAAAAATTTTCCTGGAGTTCACTGTTTTATTCCCAATGGAAAACAATTTGTTAAAGATCAATGGAAGGATATTGAAATGAACAAAAGGAAGCATATGTACATTTATAAGCATTATCCCTTTACACGTACTGGATACTCAAAGGTTTGTATCCTCTCCATTTCTTTCTGCACTTTCCAATTCTCTCCTTCTTCCCTGAAATATGTTTGCCCAAAGGAATTAAGACAGAAGTCATAAGTTGCAGGACTATTCCATGACTCACAAAACAGATTGACTACACTAAAGCACAATATGGAAGAAAACTGTGTAAGCTCTAATTCTTTTTTTTAATACCAGCTCATTTTGACCCATGTGCTCTATATGACTACAGAAAAACTGAACTTATGATTATCCTGCACAGATTCAGGTGTTCTAAAGATTAGACCAAACAACTCCAAGCAAACAACCCTATAATTTATGAATTCTAACCAATCTCTGCCAAGACCATCATATGAGTAACTCTAGCCCCTCAAATCTCTAAGAATCCTTCCCTATCTGCTCCCTTTTAAGATACCACACAGCTCCCCAATAACATCTATTCTCCCTTGCTGCAGCAAGCCAATCAATTGAGCTTTGACTACAGGTGTGTGCTGGCTGGTAGTCTTTAACATTAACACTAAAGGCTCTGTTAACTGACAAAGGGACTCTTTTTCACAGGAGATGAAAGGTCACGATTCATTCTCTTTTCCTTCCTTCTCGTTCTCCCAGGCTGTTTTCATGGCTGGACTATGTCCTAGTAAGAAAACTTTCTAGATGGGAAGTGACTTCATCTGATCTAGCCAAGTTCTTCTACCAATTATTCCTTAGCTAAACTCAAGTCTATATTACCAGCCTAATTTATTTGTCTGAGAGTACATTCTCCTGGCTCAATTTTAATTTAATATTTTCCTTTGTTTTCCGAAAGAATTGTTGACATTTTCAAAAGAAAAAATATACACACTGTCTCTTTGGAACCTCTGATTTCTAACAGAAACATGACATCTGGAGCAGCCCAGGGTTTTCTCAGTTTGGGAGCACGTTCAGGTCCTGGCTGCTCAGAGCTCCGGATGCTGCTTCTCTTGACTGACATCTGAAAATTCTGCTTCATGCCCTAGGTCACCCAGCTCATCACCAGTGGTGTCAATTCAAACACTCCATGTATTCAACCACTACATAAAAAGCTAGGTAAGATTCTTCTTTTTTTCATTTTCATTGAATTTATTAGGTGACACTGGTTAACAAAATTATACAGGTTTCAGGTGTACAATTCCACAACACATCATCTGTAATATAGAGGGATAAATGGTGATGGAAGGGGACTTGACTTGGAGTGGTAAACACACAATAGGTGAGGATCTTTTAAAAGTAATTTTCATCATTTCATCTTCATAATATGTGCTGTTGAATATTTAGAATATAGAAATATTAATATCTATATATGTGAATCAATGTACAGATTGCATTTATGTAATAAAAGAAAAAATAAACTTCTATTACCATGATATAACCATAGTTGTTATTTTGTTGTATTAACCTTTTAGATATTTTTGTATTGTTAATATCAAATTAAAAAGCCAAAATGAAAAGCAGTAAGAGTTTATTTGGGATCAAACTATTGCAATCCTGGAAGAACCTATTAAGGCAGAAACCCAAGTAGTGTCTTGATTACAGGGTGAAGGAAGGGGATTTTTCTGAGAAGAGGAAAGGAATACTTACATGAAAAGAAGAAAGAATTTTTATTGGAGTTAACAAGCTGGATCACTCTTGGCTCCACATTGCTGTTTACTGGTTCTAGCTTCAGAAGGAGAGCCAATAATCATCGGTCCCTGTGGGCAAGATGCCCACTTTCCTGCTGGTTTTACAAGCAGTTGTGGTTTTAGCTCAGTCCCAAGGTCTGTCCCAGTCTGAAGATTCATGCACAAGTTGCACAAGGCAGTGCCTCTGGAGTGTTGGTTCTGACTCCATTTTGAAATGACTTTGTTTATGTCATTCTTCATAATGTATCTATGCACATAGAGTTCATTTTTAAATAAAAATATGTTTCTCTACAACAGAACTAAATCCAATATTTATAGTACATATGACACAGCTTTAACAAATCTCTGACTTTCCTTTCACCTAGATTTACTCTTATCATTGTTAATAAAGCAATGCCTTATTTTCCACACCATTTCAACATTTAAAGTTGCTTTACTGTATATTATCACATCTGATTTTCATATTACCTGTAAGAGACAGATAAGACATCAGGTATTATTCTGACTTATACTGTAGAAAAACAACAGGCAAGCAGCAGGCTAGGGGTTGAGCAAGATGTTAAAGCTTTGGCTAGAAGAGATGAATGCCACATGGCAATGCAACATCAACAGCTAGAAAGGGAAGTCTCACAAAGAGACATTTGCCTTGTCCAAAATTCACTATCCCACATCCACAGGTTCATAGGCCTTACCCTCTTAGTATCTGAGGCTGGATTGATCTCACCCAGGGAAACTAGCTCATACAAAGGTCACTTGGACTGATATTTAGAATCCAAATTTCAATTATTTTATTTACTATAAGAAATAACATTTAGATGGGCTACATGTACACACTGATGATTAATATAACCATTTCCTATGAGTTAGATATATTACATGCTGGCAGTTTTTTAAAGTTATCTTGAAGGATATTGACTAACAACAATTATTGTCAGTTGTGTGATTGAAATGTTAACCCTAAATCAACAATTCTAAAGAACTTACCCACTCCTATGTTCATAGCAGTGCTATTTACAATAACCAAGTGCTGGAAATAGCCTAAGTGCCTATCAGTAAATGAGTGGATCAAAAAACTGTGGTGCATTTACACAATGGAATACTACACAGCAGAAAGAAATAGAGAACTCCTACCTTTTTCGACAGCATGGATGGAACTGGAGAATATTACATTTAGTGAAATAAGCTAGTCAGTGAAAAATGAATACCATATGATCTCACCTATAAGATGAACCTAATGAAGAAAATAAACTTATGAACAAAATACAACCACAGGCATAGAAATATGAAACAGACTAAAAGTGATGAGAGGGGAGGAGGGAGAGATAATGGTGGAAAGAAGGGAAAGGGACTAGACAAAGGACATCTATGAATGACCCATGGATACGGACAACAGCATGGGAGTCAACTGTGGGAGTGGGGGTGGGTGGTGGGATGGGCGGAGCAGGGCAAAGGGGGAAAAATTGGGACAACAATAATTGAATCACAATAAAAATGATTGCATAATAAAAAACCTTAACCACATACCTGTCCCACAGCATCCTTGCATACCATCCCACCCCCTACCAATGCACAGAGGGCCATTCTCACTTTTGCTTCCTTTACCTTGCTTATATTGTTCACTAGACTGACCTATTTTCTACCTTTACCTCCTTTCTCCAAAAAGTCTAAAACAGAAAATAGTCTATGTCAGTTTATTAAACTATCATCACACCCTTGCCTGTATCCTTAAAATTACAGCCAGGTCACCTTGATTTCAACCAGAGCATTCTCAAATTCATTAGCCGCATAGCTTTGTGCAGTCTCTTTAATTTACTCCTACAAATAGTTCATCTTATACCTAGTGTGTGGATTTTGTTAGCTTAGACCACTAGTTACACTCTCCTTTAGTCCCCTTATTTTTCTTACAACAGCTATGCTCCCACTTAAGGATCATTGTCATTTGCTATCTCCTCTGCCCAGAGACCCTTCCCCCACCTTCAGGCCACCTTGGGATACTAGGCAACATTGCAATGCTATGTGATATCTCCCTTCTTTTATTTTTCTCCTCAGCACTATCACCAACTTATATACAATGAATGATATATATTTTTTAATTTATCTTGATTTTTCTCAGCCAAAGCCCATTAGCACATAGTCTCTGTAAAGGCAGGGATTTTGTCTGATTTGTTCACTGCTGTAGCCTCAGCTTCTAGAACAGGGTCTCAAATAAAAGAGGTGATGAGCATGTATTTATAAAATGAAGGAATAAAAGGTTTTCCATTCTGGCTGACATTAGTGTCATCTGGAAAACTTTAGAGGTATCTTGACTCCACCTCCCAGAGATATTAATTTAATTTGTCTGAGATGGGACTCAGGCATTGGCATATTTTGAAAACTCCTTAGATGAACCTAAAGCATAACAGAGTTGAAAATCATTATTTAAACTCTCAGAATACAAATCTACCTCCATTTTTTTGCAGGAAGCACACACCATTATCCCCATGTATTAATAACACTGAACCACACCCCATGTCTTTGGATTTCTCCTCACACCTGACCTAACAAAGAACATAGAACACAATTTGGGGAAAATATACATTTTATTGCAAGAGTAACCCACTCATACAATATAATTAAGGTGAAACCACTGAAAAGATGGAAATTTTCTAGAAATATTTGATCCTGATAAGAATAACCAATACTTATACATAGGGAATTTCAAAGAGAAGATGTAAAACTCCCTAGACCTAGAAAAGTTTTATAATCTTGAGGCTCTACATGGAGATATTCAGGTTCATAAAAAATAATAAAGCTGCATTTGTAGGCTGAGTAAACAAATGGAATTTTATAACCTCTTGTTTCTAAAATATAGGCCTCCTACTAGTCCCCCCAGAGTGTCCTCCTAGCAGCCCTAATTCATGCAAAACTCATTTACTCATAATGACTGGGTAGCCTGGTGCTCAAGAAGGTACTTGAATATGAAACAAGAAGTAATTCTGATCCTCACCAGTGCTCCCCTCTGGATGGAAAAAAATCATTTTTTGGCCACCCCATGCTGAGCAGAATCCATGAGCAAAAACTAGGTTTACAGAAGCCAATGTGTGGCAACATCCTTTGTTCATCAGTTATTTGCTCTCAGAGATCTGACAGTGTCTTCAGAGCAATTCTGTCCTTGGCACATTTAAGAGGCAAAAGGGGGCATGGGAGACTGTATTGAGGTAGTAATTTCCTAGGTAATCATCCTAATGTCTTCATCCCGAGTGTATTTGTATGAGCAAGTTAATTAGGGAAGTTAATTTTCACAAATGGCACAAAAATGCCCATTTGCTGTCGATACTGCCTTGTGCCAATGCCTGGCTCAAGGTAACCAGAAAGGACATGTTGATGCTCCCCATCCATCACTGACGCCCAACTTGGACCACAAAGAACCACATCTGCCAGCTTGGCAGATGTGACCAACGTTTGGAGCTTTCTGAAGGTTCTGGGAGAGACATTTTCTCTCTGCCACCAGCAGCCACACATTGTGGTGAGCTTGTTTCATATATCCGTCTGGCCAGCAGCCTCTGAGACTTGGTCTGAGAACAACAAAAACTGATCCATACGAGTGTGACCTCAGACGGAGAAGGTCTGCATGCTGCTGGGCCTGGTCTGACCACCTCAATTCCCTTCCCAGTGATGATTTCCTCTCATGGGTGCTCTGAGGCTCAGGTGATAGGAGCCACACATGACAGCAAATGCAGTCTTTGAGAGCTCTATCTTTTTAATTCCTGCAATATGGTGACTCTGGAATGGGACCAGATGGTGACAAAGCTATCTTTTCTTTCCAGGAGAAAACATGTTTTTCTTGTGTGGAGGTAGAGGAGAAAAAAAGAAAGGAAAAGGACCCTTCCACACTCTTAGTGAGCTGTGGGTGCAACTTGGCTTTCAGGAAAGAGAAGAAAGGCTGGCAAGGAGGTCTGCATTCCCAGGGATGGCAAGAAGCCAGTCTGCTACAGGGATGATAGAAGCCTGGAGCCCACAGCAACCTGAGACATTCATTTGAGGTATTCTCTGTGGGTCTTCTGGTCCATTCCACTCTGGAAGAGAGTATGCTATACTCAGAAAAGAGCAGCCTGAATTCCTGTGTTGATCCCTACTGAGTTCTATTACTTTATGTAAATTTTCATCTTGCTGGGCTACTTTCTTAATTTTGGAAATTAAGCATTAACACCTTCCTCAGAGGACCAGGGAGCAGATGGCATCAAATAGTTTATCCTCAGTCCCCTGCACACAGTAGGCATCAATAAACATCACTTCCCTTTTGTGACATTTCATCCTTCCCAAAAGAGCATCGTTACTCTAATAAATCATTCGAATGAAGAATCTCCAGCCTTCCCCCCAATTTTGACAGGCTTTCCTGTTATAAAGTAACATTTCCCTTTTGCCATATCTAAAACTTTAGTTGTCTTGACTTTGAGAAAAAAGAATGAGTTTCTTAGTCACTAGCATTAACTAGTGAAGATCGGGAAGGACAGATTTTTCTAAGACTGCCAAAGGGCTTTATGAAAGAAGAACAATCCATTTCACCTCATGCAGGAAAACAATGCAGACACCAGAACAGATGATGATTGACAGCTGTCTGAAAACATGGTGGAGGGCAGGTGGGAAACCTGGCTGAGTTTGTTGGAAGCCGGATGCATCTTGTCAAGTTCTGCTTTCCCAAATACCCTGTACTCTGTGACGTTTGAAATAGCACAACTCTAGTGCCCACAGTTTGATCTTTCGTAACTTGGCAATTTACCAGCTTCAAAAAGATAAACAGAAAAAATCTGTATTTAGAATAGATACGCTGAGAAACATATTTTTCTATTATGTGATAGGATAAACTTTGAAAGCAGGGCAAAGAGGGAAAGCAAAAGTTTGCCTGCTCACCACAGACATTCTCCAAATAAGTCCAAGCAAATTTGGGAACAGGTGATTTCTCTGCCTTACCTCAACATTTGGAACTGTATTTCCCTAAATACTTTCTGCCTTGAGAACTGAAGATATGGAAAATGATTCCATACCTGTAGGTGCTTTAACATAGCATGTATTTTTTAAAGCCTGCAGAAGTTCTTGATACAAAGATCATGAGGTGTTGCAGACACCGGCCAGCAGTGTCCACATCATGATGGATGAAGTACCGAGTCTGGTGGAGGAAAATGGACAGCATGGCTTTTCTCTCAAGGGGAACAAAAGCCACAGCACCTGCCATGACAGGCCTTTATTTTATTTCTTTTCACATTACAAGATGGACCTCACTCACTATGCACAGGTTCGCTATAGGTGATTACCTTTTATAGACAACAAAGGAGCCAATGCCCCTAATCATATCACAGAAGAAGGAAATTAGCAAATGAAAAAGGGAAAAGTGGTTGAGCTGGTTAACACTGGTCCTTGCAAGGTTTAGCATGGATTTTAGGAAGTTACAATAAGCACTTGCCTATCCCAATTGAGGGTGAGGGAGTTTTAGCAAAAAGCAAGGCTCAAATCGGCCTAGGTGTATTGCAAACCTGATTTCCCACAAGAGAACCTATCTGTGGGCGTGAGTCCTGTGCATCTTCGAGTGGGAGCTGGGCCCACGCCACGCAGAAGGGTCTGGCACGATGAGGTGTCACACCAGAAGTGTTTTCTTCTGAGTTAAGCATCACTCTTTCAATGGATATGATTTAAAAATGCTAATATTCCTGAAAAATGCAATGAATATCTTAGGAGAGAAGATTTATTCTGTCTTTTGTGTTCTAAGAACTTTACATATCTTTTTTAATTTCACCTTTACAACAACCTTGTGGAGGATAATGTTTTCTCCATTCTATGCAGGAGGATATTTAGGTGAAGAAAGATTTGCCAACTTCCCCAGGATGGTCCAGCCCATTAGTGTTGGATGCAACAGTCAAATCTGAGTCTGTTAAGAAATTATACTTTTTTCTCAATATTCAGCTCCTATGGGGATCCTAAGTACTTAATAACTCGGGAAAGGTAAGGAAGAAAATCCAGCAGGAAGGTAACAAAGTCAAGTTTGCCTACAGTCATTTTTCAGAAGAGCTACCCAGCTCCTTGATGTGATTATTACAAAGAAAGGAACAACTTCAGTGAAGAATTTCAGAGGAACTTTGTGGTATAACATGATAGTTCATGCTCAAGTCTCAGAGCACAAGAAAGTTAGCTGAAGAAATGCATTCGCTTTATTCTTTGTAAATGTTCCAAATGATGGCAAAATGGGATACCTCAAAATGTGCCTTTCACATTTCCAGGAGCAAGAATTGTTGCAACTGTATACGTTGACACATTTACCCAACATTTATTGTGTACACGCCCTTTTTCAAACACTGCTAGAAGCCATGAGCAATTCAAAGATGAATAAGCTATGAATCCATTCCTTAAGAATAGAAGAAATAATAAATTCATCAGAAAATGTTCCTATGGAAAACACACATGCATAATTACAATTTGAGATATAAAATGAATAACCACCATAGGAAAATAGTGTATCAAATGTTATGTAGTTCATCCCTGGCTGTTGCGGCTCAGTGGACTGAGCACTGGCCTGCCAACCAAGGGCTGCCAGTTTGATTTCCAGTCAGGGCAGGTGCCTGGGTTGCAGGCCAGGTCCCCAGTAGGGGGCGCATGAGCGACAACCACACATTGATGTTTCTCTCCCTCTCTTTCTCCCTCCCTTCCCTTCTGTCTAAAAATAAATAAATAAAATCTAAAAAAAGTTATGCAGTTCAGATAATGAAAATATTCATATCATATAACCATATTTACAATGATTAGAGATGGCTTCACGGAGGAGATGGCATTTAACCATGGGCTTGAAATGTGGGTAAAATATTGATGAGGTACAGTGAAATACTCTAAGAGAAAATTTTATAAGTATCACCACAAAGGCAAAAAAAATTATCTCATCAAGTAATTCATTATTCTGTTCTCTGTCTGAATTGTTTCTAAGGTCTAGAGTCAATGACCACTAGTCCTAACTCAAGAATGCCCTCTTACGTGTTCTTTCTCTTGAAAAAAAAAAAAACTGTTAAAAATATGGGTACATTTTAGAAATAAATGGTTAAAGATGTCAGATATCAAGACACACACACAGAAACACAAGCAAGAGGCAAACACATAAGGACTGTATTCAGTGAATGCAGGACATGTGTTATATCACAATCAGAATATGTTAAAATAAGAGCTGTATGAATAAAAAATAAATTTGAACTCAATTAAACTGAAATAAAATACCAATGAGATATAAGCCACCTCACCCTACAGAAACCTGGAAAAACTCAGAATAGCAGACAACGGATTAAAAAATTGGAATAAGATGTGGAGTATAAATCAGGGAGATTGGCTGAAATTCTGTTTCTGTGCTAGGTCCACATCCCGATCCCACCCAACTGATCAACTTCCTCAACCAGGGAAGCAGTTAGAAAAATCTTCTTTGGAGTAAATCTATAGACCAAAAATAAAAACTTCCAGATATTAATATTGTATAGAGGTTACCTGACAGTAGCGCCTACCACAAATGAGCATGAAATTCTTTGGCAATCTTAGGAAAATCCATTATTTTAAAATAAACTTTTTAGTGCTAAATAATAAATAGAAATTGACAGAAAAGTATCATCTAAAATAAAAGATATGAAACAAGCAACTCCGTACAGGGGTGGGCAAAAGTAGGCTTACAGTTGTTCCTATAGAAAAGGACATGCAGGCTATGATTATTACAGCGGCTTTATTACCTCAAAATATGTCACGAGGGCACCGCGCACTCAGGTACAATCTCATAGGTGCTCAAAATACCAACATTCATTATTTATACATTCTTGTAGTCTACTTCCTACACTGAAGGACACTTTGGCACAGTTCTTTAACCTACTTTTGCCCACCCTGTATAAGGAAAGATAAAATAAGAAACACTTGAAATAAAATATAATTAATATCCCCAGAGGCATAAAGAAACATACTACCTCCATGAAAGCAGAATAGATAGTATAAAGGAAGGAGGAAAAGAGGAGAAGGGGGAAGAGAAAGAAGAGCCCTAGAATAAGAAAGGCTCCTAGAAATTAATAACATAATAATCAATTCAAAATAAAAACTTAAATAGAAGGATTGAAAGATAGAGTTGTGACAATCTATAAGAGAATAGAACAGTAACACAAAAAATGTACCTGAAGAAGTGCTACCTACCCATTGAGAACAACAGTTTCTGGTTTGGAAAAACTGAATGGGGGTTTCTTAACTCCTAAAATTTAGGACACATTTTAGATGTTACTTTGTTTTGTTTCGAGCTCATTCTTGTGTTCTTTACCTAAAAAGCACCTATTAGCATTAGGGAAGACAAAATTTGATTGAATGGAAGTAAATACATACAATTGAACATTATGTGAAATTAAAAACTTATCCAGTAAATAAAATGAAC
>PVKU01015446.1:0-18339 GCA_004027475.1 Anoura caudifer | reverse complement strand
GACGACAGGGTCCCCGTTCACTGAGTGAGGCCATCGGGGTTAGGACACTGGTGTCATGGGTGGGAGGTGCCACGTCACACGGTTTTCAGTCCACACGGAACATTAATTGACAAACTCAATGCAACTCACGAAGCTTGAGTAGAGAATCCTGACATTCACAGGCGAGAGAAAAGGACCAAAACCAGACAAGAGAATTGTAATGGAAAAGAATGTGGTGTGAAGGTTGCTCTCCGGATAGGAAGACTTGCCAAAGAGCTGCTGTAATTAAGTTGGGGCTTTGAGGCCAGAGTAGAATGTGGATCAATTGAAAAGACCGGAAAAACCTAAAAATGGATCCATATGGGAAGCTGGTCAAGGGCGGAGGTAGAATATATAAGTTAGTGGGGACGGACGGGTTTGCCACTTGGACGTTTCGTTATCTACCCGGGGAGACGGTTAAATCAGGTCCTGAACTCCCAACCTAGGACGCGGTCAATGCCGGTAGATTAAAGGTTTGCTCGGGGAAGTGGGAGTTGCCAGTGGGGTGGGGATGGATCCTGAACCAGACACAAGACACAAACGCCATCAGAGAAAGGTTTCTAATGCGATGTGAAAACGACAATCCCGGTACGATAAAGATAAAGACAGCCCCGTGTTGGAGGAGTATATTCGCAACCAACACAACCAACGCGGGACGAGCGTTAGGGCCAGAAAAACCAGCACAGCAGCTCCTGAAAACCCCGAGCACCGGGTTGCCGTACGGTGCAGCAATTCCATTTCCAGGCACACACCCACCGCAATCGAGAGCAATGACTCGGATACGTCCCCGTACAGCCATGCTCGTAGCTGGATAATCTCCAAAAGGTGGAGATGACCTCAGCGTCCACCGGTGGCTGAGTGGACGCACCAGTTGTGCTGTTTGCATCGCAGACGCTCACTCGGCTTTAAGAAGGAAGGACACCGAAGCCCACGCTCAGACATGGGAGAACCTGGAAGGCGCTGTGCTGAGCGAGCGAGCCAGTCATGACAGGACAGATGTTTGTGTGACTTCACTCCCTCGCGGTGCTCAGAGACGCAGCGGCACAGACGCAGGGGGCCGAATGGCACTTGCCAGGCCACGGGGAGCGGGGTGGAGAGTCAGTGTTTCCCGGGGGGCAGGGTTTCTGTCTGCGCACTTAAAAATGGTTAAAATGGTAGATTTTACATTGTGTGCATTTGACCGCAGCTAGAAAAGAGATGAAATCCCGATCCATGTCGCAAGGTGGACTGACATCGAAAACGAGCCGAGTTGGAGAAACCAGCCCCCAAAGACCATGTGCTGAACGGCTCTCTCCACAGGAAACGTCCACAGCCCGCCCCCTGCAGGGGGAGAAATGAGACCAGTGTTGCCCAGGGCTGGGGAATCGGGGAGGCTGGGGGTGATGGCTAACGTGTGCAGAGACATTTTTTTGGGGGGGCAACTGACAGAAGATTTCTAGAATTCTAACAATTGATTCCAGAATTGATTGTAACGGGCGGGCAACTCCACGAAGGTACTAGCAGCTGCTGAATTGTACTGCACACCCTGAGGGAGTGAACTGTGTGGTGTGTGAATTATAACTCAATAGGAATGTTACAAAAAAGGTGAAAAAGAGAACATTTAGATAACTCTTTCGAAATAAAGAAGAGCAAACGAGGAAGAGAAGGTGCGCAAAGAATGGGATTAGGCAGTGGACGGAGGGGGAAGATAGCAGACAGATGGGGAGCAGCCCAATGCCGGGGAACCCGATCAGAGCCGCACTGAGGGTCTATCTCACCCTCATCAGATGGGCGACAAGGGGCGTCTCCTGAGACCCGGGGTGGGGGCCGGTGTGGAGCGGTGGGAGGGACCGTGGCACGCCCCGGTGTGGAAATGCGGATCGGCACAGACTCCAGGAGGCCGTTTCGCAGAATCCGCACACGTGGTGGAGAAGCGCCCGCTCGGACACCCCCTGGGGCACTTCTCACACCTGTGCCTGGGGGCCACCTGCAAAAACACCGAGGCACCACGTTTGTGACGGCAGAAGCTGGGAAACACCCTAGAGGCCTGTCCTGGACTGAGGGTTACACCGGCCACCACGTGTTCACACAGTGGGACACCACAGAGAAGCTAAAATGTATTGTGTGTGCACGGTGTTAGTGTGGAAATAGTAAGTGAAGGCAGCTAGTTATCGAAAAATTGGTGCAGTTTTATGATGTTTATAAGCAGGCAGTACAATATGTGTATCATTTATAAAAAGGACATTCACTACATCTGTATTGTTTATTTAAAATACCCTTTTCAAGACTGTACGTTCAGGGGTGTTTCTGTCACTGGCTACTGGGGAAGTTTCCCCTAGGCCCTAAACCCCGAGGAGGAGGCCTAGGGAAAAAAAAATACTCCTTCTCCTTCTGAAATGAGAGGTCTGAAGGAAATGTCAAAATGTTAAGAATTATTAAATCTCACGGGTACTTCTATGGCTGTTATATTACCAGTGTAATTTGCTGTATGTTTGAAATACTTTATAATTCAAAAGCCACGTAAAGGGCTCCATAACTGACACACATTATTTTGGAAAGTCTCTGCTTCCTCACCTTTCATTCGTGGGAACCCAGACAGGAAGTCTGCTGGCCGGAGGGTAAGGAGCCACCTCTAGGGTCCTGAGTCACCCTCCACCACCTGTCACACAGCGGACACCTAGCAGCATCCGCCCTGCGAGCGCCAGTGGGGGGGGGGGTCTCCTGGGCCTCACGCCCAGCACAGTGCGCCGCAGGAAGGGTTGCTGAGTGGGCGCAGGGCCGCCAGCCCCGCCGGGAAGGCAAACGTGGGTGCCAACCTGCAGAACTGCGTGGGGTCTAGAGGAACGAAGCCCCTGAAACCTCAGGGGGCTCTGCCTGTGGGTGGCAAAGCTGCTCTCATCAGACGGCCCGCTTCTGCCTGTCGTTCCAGAGGCAAACGTAAACCTACCCACCCAGGGCCAGCTCAGCAGGGCCACCTCCTCTCTTCGCTTTTCGTTTTTTAAAAATGCACAGTGTGTGTATATCTAAGGTACGCTATAGGCTGACTCGATACCCAGGTACCCAGTGTAGTGATGAGTGTGGTCCGTGAACACGCCCCCTTGCACAGGTGACACGCGTCTCCTGTGAGGAGGGTGTCTGAAAACTGGTCTCCTAGGACATTTCCAGCGTTCGAGGGTGTGACCCACTCTTGCGTTCAAGGGTGTGATCTCTCTCTCTCTCTGCATTTGGCCGGTTCCACTTAGCTGGATGTTCGCTAGGGTCACATCTCGTTGTTGCCAAGGGCGGGTCTCCTTTTTTCCGGCCGAATAGTGTTCCGGCGCACCCTCCCACAGAGATTCCTTTGCGCATTCTCGGAAGATGCTTCCTAGCCACCTGTGCAGCCGCGGCCTCTTTGAAGCGCGGCTGGGATACTCACCGCGAAGTGGCGCTCGTCACAACGCCATCTGCGCCTCTTTCCCAGAAAGGAGAAAACTTCCTTACGCTTGGGCCAGCCTGGAAGGAGGTGGCACAGGTGGCCCCGCTAGGCTGAGCTGAGACGCTGGGCTCCCGTGACCAGCGGCAGACAGAAGGCCCGACTGCTTCTCTTTTGCCGGTGTGGTTCTTTCCCTGCGGTGGGCAAGGGGGAGCTGAGGGGGACGGCCGTGAGAGGCGGGGCGGTTTTGCGGGGAGCCGCACACGCGTGCATGCGCATAGGTGGGGGGAGAGCAATGGCTTCCCTCTCGTGCTGAGCTCTTTGATGCGCTCGAGCCCTCGGGGGCGCAGCTGGATGTTTGCGGCACTGCCAGGGAGACCTGCTCCTTTCTGGTCCCCCAGGACCCCCCAGGGCGCAGCCTCAGCTGCATGTGGAAGGCCAGGAAAGCCTGCAGCACTTCCGAGATGCCATCACCCCATTTCTGGGCGGAGGGGGAGTTTAAAACTGCCACCCGAGCCACCAAGGGCCAGGCAGGAGGCCTCCGAGTGTCAACAATGTCAGAAGTGTGTTTGCTTGGCCTGCGAGTAATGACTGAGAATGTGTCTGAGTAACGCTGAAAATCTGAAAACAGAACCCAGTTAGTTTAGCTGGGAAGAGTGTGATAATATTTTTATAATATGGACTTTGTGCTGAAGTTTGCTTTCAGCTGAGTAATTAGGACTAGCGAAAGGTTTAATGTGCATTTATTGAGCACACGGCGATCGCCGTGCGTGCTGAGTAACAAGGCACCGTGGATGCACTGGGAGGTTTTCTTTTCAGTCCACGGAGAGCTGAGTCCCTTTTTTTCATCATGTCTGTCGGGCTGAACAGTAAGATTGGTTCTAAATTGAAATAAGAATGTCTAAGTGTTCCACCCAATTGTATTAGGAAAATTACAGTGGCGGGGCGCTTATTTCCTCTTGAGATGCTTTTGGGAAACCGGTCCTTTCGGATGGCCTTGGGCAGTGCCCCAGTCCCGTGAAGCTCCGCCTCAGAAGGGCCGAATTCTCCCTCTCTCCTTCCTTCCCACCCGTGGAGAGGGTGGCAGGCTGCGGAATGGGAGCATAGTGCAGCTTTTAGGGGTAGGATACCACGTGGAAAATGTTTCTGTGGCTTGACCTCCCATTGGAACAATACCCTGTCCGTGGGAGGAACGTTTCGGTGGGGTTCTGACTGTTCATCCCCCCGCGGGGAGTCTTCCTCGTCTTGAATGGCTCACAGCAGAGGGCTGTCACATGGTAGGTGGGGACCGATTGAACAAGGGGCGGAGCCCCCCAGTGCAACTGGACAGTCCCGGTGCTAATGGCCCGAGCAGCCCCGCTGAGGCACACACTGACTTTGCCATGTCCCATGACCTTGACCTGTGTTGTCTTGGTTACCCTTATGCGGTGTTCCAGCTGGTGCCAAAGTCACCTGGGCGTCTTTTCTGGCCCAGCTCTCCAGAGGTGGAGGTGACCTCGAACTCGGGGCTCCTGGGTGTGGAGGAGATGCTGCCCCTCCATGAGATGGCTGGGCCTTTGCGTCCTGCGGCCTGGCGTCTACCTTGCCCCAGGGGTGCACCCAGGCCTCCTCCGGGCCCTGCCCAGAAGTGTACTTGTTCGTTTGTTTGGAATGCTTCCGGGGCCTCTTCCCACAGGAAACGCTGCCTGCCCTGGTCCCCGCTTCCAGCTCTCTGACCTGACCTGTGTGTCCCTCCCCTCCGCCCGCTGCCCCCTCCCTTCCAGCCTCCCAAACCCGGTGTCCTCTTGTTCCCGCCCTGTCCGCACGTCTCCTTGTTCTCCGCACTCTCTCCTGCTGGGTTTCATCAGCGACTCTACGCCTCAGCTTTCATTTCCAGGCAGCTCCTGCCCCTCCCCCCTGCCCCTCAGACCCACGGTTCCAGGTCCCGCTGGGTTTCCCTGTGGCCCCTCAACCTGAGCTCTGCCCTACGCCTCCCCTCTCATAGCCTCCCCCCGCCTGCCGGTCCTCAGACGCCAGCTCCTGTGGGCGCCGCCTCTCACTTTCTCCCGTGCGCCGTGCGCCCGTCTTTCCTCTCTTCCTTCCTCGCCGTCACCACGCTGGCTCTGCCGCAGCCCTCCTCGGCGACCCCAGTCGTCTCAGCCCTCCAGTCCGCCCTGACCCCTGCAGCTCTCATGGGGCCTCCCAAAAGGAGCGCCCCTCTTCCCGGCCTGGCTTTTGGATGTGTTGTGGACTAAGGGAGTGAGTAAAGATGAGGGATGTGGCTCGGCGTGGGGGGCAGCCAAGGGGCCTTTGGACTGAGGGCAGAGGAGGGTGACCTAGCGGCCCGGTGCCTGCAGTGCCGCCTGGGGCAGGAGCACGCTGATGGGTGGGGTCCACCCCAGCGGGGGCCACCACCCGGAGCAGCGCCGAGAGCTCATGTCCTTCTGAAAGAGATTGGAAAAAGAAGGGCAGAGCTGTGAGCCAGGCTTATCCAGCGATGCTTCCTGAAATGCCAGCCAGAGAGCCGTCTGCAGGCTCAGGTGGGCAGTCGGAGAGGCTGCTGGAAGGAAGCGCGAGGGGAGGGAGGAGGGGTTTTCCGCCTGAGGACCGACCGATCTTGGGAAGGGCGAGGACTGGTGCTCCCGGTCTCCTTCAAATCCTCCGTTTTTATAACTTCCCCAACTTGATTCTGGGGGAAAAAAAATAGCCGAGGACACCCAGTTTTGTCTAGATTGGTCAAAGTTTGATACATTTGTCTCGAGGTGTTTCTTCTTTGTCTACATTAAATTGGAGCCGCTGAAAGTCTGCAGAGACCCCAAGGGCAAGTTCACCTGCTGTAGCAGTCACTGCAGGCCACAGCCACAGTCTCCTCGTGGCAACTCCATGTGACAAAGCAGAGTTAGGGACACGTTAGACATGCCACCTCATTTATTCTCAAGTGTCAGGAAACCCAGCCAAACTGACCGAGGCAAACAGGGAATTCAGTGGGTCACGGCTGTTGAGCGGTTTCTCCCACCTCGCTCCCTGCGTCCTGGTTCGAAGGTCACCGTGGGGGGGGTCGGCGTCTCTTCGTGGCCCTCCCTACCTGGGCCATGTTTGTTGCCAGGTCCCAAGTAGTCATGAGGTGGGTCGCTGGAGTGACAGCCCAGCGCCTTCTAAAAGACGGTGCGTAGCAGCGACAACCTGACACCTTCCGGAGTGACAACCCCGGCATCTTTTCTCCTCATCTTGGGAGAGAAAGAGCCAGTCGGCTTTCTGGAGAGATCACGCACCAGCCCTGGCTCTTTCTACTGACCTTTCCTGGCCTGGCCCTTGGGCCACGTGCCCATTCGAGAACCCACGACTGTGGTCCGAGAGAAGGAAGGCGCTGAGCAGCTTAGCTCCATCTGTGGGGCATGCGGCGAGGGACTCATTAAGGAGCCCTCGTTCTTCCAAAGCAAACGGAGGCTCTGTTTGCCTTGAGAATCGTGTGCTGGGCGGGGGCGGGGGCGGGGGCAGGGGAGCCGCAGTGGCCACAGTGACCATCGTCCCACCCCACCTCGCATGCGCGTCCTTGGGGCACTTGATAAAATGTCGGCGTCTCGGGTGTGGCCTGAGACTCAGTTTGTGCCAAGCTCCGGGCTGTGCCGGGACCAGACCTCTCAGCAGTAGGACTCCGTCGTGCCTGAGGTCACGTGTCAGCAGAGGACAGAGCCGCGGTTGGAGTCCTGGTCGGGCTGGCTGCACAAATGGGGGCCTCTGCCTCCGCCTGCCTCTCTGCCACCACGGCCCGGCCCCCGACGCATGTTCCCTTCTCCTCTGAGCCACACCTGCGTTTTCCGTCTCTCTCACAGTACCGCGCTCCACCTCTTCTTCTGCCTCTTCGGGCGGGTGGGACGACGCCTGGCAAGTAACCGTCGCTCCCTTCTCGCCCCTTGAACTTCTCAGCCAGAGCCCTACGAGAATGAGGTCAGGGTGGGATCCCTTCCCCAGCAGTGGTGGCAGATTCCTGCTCGGTCACAAAAGGACTCCCGGGAGACTGGCATCGGTGGAAGAGTGAAGGAACCAATTGTCGAGGACATTGAAGCCCCTCCCGGTGCGCATCCTCCACCTGCTCCTCTTGGGCAGGACCCAGCCAAAGACCCAGACGTGAGGACATGGGCCCTGCCCAGCACAAGCCAGGAGGGAGCCCGGAATAACCCACGGGAAACCACGGAACTAGACAAGACAGCCTTATAATTAAATGCTAATCTGAAGCACTAGAAGTGATGTCGCACCAGGGTGGGGAGGGATGCGGGAGAGCTGGCGTTGGCTAGAGCGACCGGGGCGAAGGGGGGGACGTGAACTGAGTCGTGAGAGACAAGCAGGGTTTGGAGGAAGACAGAGGGCATTTCAGGCCAGGGAAACAAATAACTCAAACACAGCCAGCTCGTGTTCAAGGCAACAGGACGCCTCTGTGACGGTGTTTGTCTTGGGCGCTGCGCCGTGGTCGCTGACCTCTGAGGCTGCCAGAAGTGACTCGGTATTTGTTCAGACTTTAAAATAAATCGGCCCATTACATCACATCAGGTGTGAGGGGCCTTGCTCGGACAGCGAGTGCGTGGGGAAGGTGTAGTTCTTTGGCAAGTTTTTTTTTTTTTTTTTTAATTCAATGGCTACTTCAATAAATCACAATTAAATTGAAAACTGGAAATTAACTCAATGTTTTAGCTCAATGAAACCTAAAAGTCTGGGGGCCACGGACCTCAGACACTGCGGGGGGGGGGAGAAGACAGCGAGCGGGGGACAGCCGGCGATGACTCCGCTTCCTCTTCGGTGCATCCGTCCGTGTGCTCGGGGATGCTGCCGGCCTCGCAGACTGCAGTTTTCGTCTGATTTGCGCCCCTGCACGTTTTGAGGAGGCTGAGGGGGGGCAGTCCTTTTCTTTGGAGGTGACTCCCAGGCTGTGTGGGGCTCAGAGGAAGCAGCCCTTCGGGGGAGTCCCCGCTCCCAGGCTCACTGGTGTTGATCTGGAGGCGCGAAGAAGGTAGGGCTCGTGGCAGAGGAAGGGAGAGTTGGGGGCGGGAAGAATTAGGAAGGAAACAGCAGTCGGCTCTCAGGGACGTCCGAGCGTAAGACAGGGTCCGAGCGTGAGACAGGATCTGGGAAGAACAGCACTGGCAGCTTCTTCTAGTGCTTGGGGGTCCGTCTGGAAATGCGGGCCGGGCACCGGGCATGGGCCAGGACCACCCCGGTTCCTGAGCAGTGCAGCCCGCCTCTCGGACGTGTGGCATGTTCAGAGATGACAAGGCACAAGGCGGTCCAGAGTCGCCCCTTTTCTGGCTGCTTTAGGGAATCAGTAGTTGACGTTCCGGATGCACACCTGTGCCAGATGCACACCTGTGCCAGAGTCGTGGCAAGAAACCTGCGTGACCAGGAGGGGAACGTATCGCGTTCCTTGGTGGGAGGGACTGTTGCAATGTGAAGAGCCGTGCAGAAGTTTGGGGGTGCCCTGGGTTGGGAAATTTTTATTTGCGGGGCTGCTGTGGTCGATGCTGCGGACCCGGCTGTGGTGCAGCTCGCTGTGGCACTCTGCCCGCCTCGCCGGCGTGTGTGGGGCCGTGGCCCAGGTGGGGAGGCAGGTGGGACCTGACACCCACGTTTAAAGCCAGGCGGCCCGAGCGGCATCCTGACGTCATTTCAGAGGCAGAAGTCCACGGGGCCAGCTCAGGGGAGTGGGAAGGGCCACAAGCCGGCTGTCCGTCCGTCCATTTTTGCAGCGGGCGGGGCCCGCAGGTGGCTGGGCTGGGGAGGGAACACCAGCATCTTGGGTGCATGTCCCTTCTCTGCTCCACGGTGACATCCAGCAGTGGTGTGAGCAAGGTAGTACTTCTGTGTCAGCACGAAATACGTCGCAACACAGAACTAACCTCTGACACCAGAGGAGCAGGCAGGCAGATAAATGGCAGGTCAGTCTCCAGGTCACCCCGTGCCCACCCCGAACGTGCACTCACACTCTCTCAGAATACCCTAAAAATCAGTATGTAAATGAGTATCGTGACAGTGAGGTTAGGATCCCTGGGAGTTCAATGAAATCACATAGGAATCAGGCAGAAAAGAAGTGTGAGGCCTTTTCCTGCAGTGAAACCCAGCACTTAATTTTTATGCTTCTTATAGAATTGTGAGTCCAGCGCCTGGAAAATTGACTTGACTCGTTAAGAGAGGGTAGACTGAGGGTGGACATGGGGGAGTGAGCGTCGTTCACAGGTCTTACCTGGAATTAAAACTCTTTGCTTAATTCAACAAGGAAGGTAACAAGAAAAAACATGACTAACAGGAAAAACCCTGGGGGGGCTCCAAGAAGACCTTAAGTACAGTGGGCGGTAAAGGGTAAGTATTCCCAGCAGGTCAAAGCCAAGAAGACAAACAGCAGGGCGGCTGCACCTGCCTCTTGTCTCACCTTGCAGGAATGCCGTCCCGCTTCCTGTTCCTGCGCGCCTCCAGCTGAGCGCGCCACCGGGGCTGCTGTGCGAAGACGCCCGGGCCGTCCTCTGCAGCCCTGCCGGCAGCCTCAGCTCCCCCCTTCCCTTCCACGTTAGGGGTTTACCTGCCTGCCCCAAGGACGAAGGCCACCGACACCCCGCCTGGGGCGCGGTGGCGCCCATTGTCAGTCCTTCGTTCCATCCAAAAATGAGACCCTCCTGGCTTGTCAACACTTCTTTCTGCAAGAGCTGTATTTATATAGTATTCACATTTTTAACTTTTATTTTTCTCCAGCAACATTGGGGAAGAAGAGAAAGGCTTGCAAATGTTTGGTTGTGGCCCAACCTGCAGGAGGAGTTTGTTGCCATACCCCCGCACCCCGCAGCTTCCCCACCCCGCCCCCACTCCCTGAGCCCAGTGCTGAGGAGCCGCTGAAGGTTGCAGGTGCGCGGGTGGGGGGGGGGGGAGTGTAGCAAGAGCCAGCAGCGGCGCAGCGGGTGGGGACTGAGGGGTTGGGGTACAATGGGGGCGGGGTGGGGTTGTGTAGAGAGAGAGGAGAACGTCCCCCTCGTGCTCCATGCTCCAGGTGGGGGCCCTAGGACATCCCCCACCCCCACCCCAGCAGGAGGGGTACCCTGGCCAGTGACAGGTGACCTGGGGCTAAGCAATGCCAGGAGCCCTGAGCCCAAGCTGGACAGCCTGGTGGGACGGAGTTCTCAGAAACTAGGTTTCCACCCTGGAGTTTTTGAGGCTGGACAGCCCCGAGCTCCTGGTCGAAGAGGCTGCGGGGGGGGCCCTCCAGGTGCCCAGGTGCCCAGTGCCCTGGCAAGGGCACTACCCGCTGCAGCCCGTGAGCACGCGCCCTCTGTGTTATTCCAGAGCGGTTCTGGTGAAGCCTGAGAAGCATCTTCTGCGATGCAAGTTTTTAAGGACCCCCTTTGCCTCTTGGTCCCAGCAGTCACCTTGTCCATTGCCCATCTGCAAAATAAGCAATGAAATAGCCTGCGGTCAAGGTCAAGGTCAAGGTTGCAGTCCCCGCTGCCAGTGCTCAGCCTAGTTTGTGAAAGGAGCCTTTGCCAGAGTTGCTGGCTTTGGGACATCACACTCTCTGCAAGACTTGCCACTTTGCCACGGAAACCAGCTCCTGCTGTGGGCCCCTCTTCCAGGTTGGCTGTGAGTGAAGACGAGGTGGGGGGTGAAGGAGTGTGGGTGCTGGGGGGAGGGGAAGATGGGGCTCTGCGTCCACCAGGAGGACTCCCCTGCCCTGGAGCCTCTGAAGGGCTGTGGGGGCTCAGGGCGGTGAGGTTCAAGCCCAGGGTGCTTTCATTTCCTTGGTTGCCTTCCAGACAACTCATTCTTTGACACTTCCTGCCCAGAAACCTTTCAACTGTGTTCTGTTTTTGCTGATCATGTGTGGTGCTCCGGGGAAGGCGTGGCTTCTGAGCCCCTTCCACTGCCTAGCGCTGTGCCAGAGCACAGCAGGGTGACATGGATGGGCGGGTGGTGTCCCTGCCCTACTGCAGGCCAGAGGCCCAGTGCCACGGTGGGGGAGTCTCGGGCGGCCGTGGGGACCTCCTGTTTCCCACCCTGGGCCATTGTGCGCAGCAGGCAGAGCCTGCCCTAGTTCAAGGAGCTCAGGAAAAATACCCCGTGTGTCCTAAGTCTCAATGGGCACTGCTGCCTAAACGCTCCTGTTAATTAGCTGCCCCCTGGCTTCCTGATGTGACACGTCTTTGTGAGTAAGCGTCTCACCCCGGGGCCCGGCACTGAGAGAACCTTCCGCTGAGCTGGGTCGATGAGGCTGTATTTAGTATCTGGGTCAAGATGGAAAAAAACCGTTTCTCTGTTAAAAGGGATCTTACGAGTCATCTGTGAAGATGTACTTTGCAGTGTTTGGTGGAGTGTGGACCCAGCCCTGGTTGATGCAGGGTGCATCCAGGAGGGGGGCCCCCAAAATAGGGATTTGGAATGGGCCCAGAACTCAGGGTGTCCAGGGAATATTAGAGGGACATATAAGATGTCCTCATCCTTTCCCCCACAGGTATGAGTTGGGGGAAGGGACACATGGAGCAGGGACATGAAGAGCTGCTAATCCATGGCATAGTCCTTTAACATATCCATAGCCTTTGGCTAGTAGCTTAGATATGTTAAATAGCTGTGAACATGCTCTGAGCCAGAGGGATGGAAAGGACTCCCCACAAGACGTGACTGGGGGAGGAACCTCAAGTCACAGCGCCTGCGTGGGAGCTTGGAGAAGATTGGCTCCAGAAAATGGAGACACACCTGCCCAGACTCATGATGGCATCCCAAAAATACTTGGAATATACGGGAATGCTGGCAGGTGTAACTGATTGTAGGAGGAGTCGGAAATGGGGGTACAGAAGAGATTTGGCGCGGGTATTTAAACTGAGGAATGGCAGCCATTAAGAGAGAATCCAGGTGCTTTCCCAAGAGTTAGGACCCTCACAACCCTGTGAGGGAAAATCACCATGTGGCTTTAGCAGAGAATTGCCACGTGGCTTTTCCAGAGTGGGGACCCCTTCCCCACAGCTTTGGTAGAGGAAGGACCACACGGCTTTGGGGTGCTCCCTTTGGCTGTGTGGCCTGGGAGCAAGAGAGACTGCCTGAAAGAAGGGTGAAAGAACTCTTGCCAGTGGGCCATGAGAAGGTGCCACATGGCTTTGGATTAATTAGAGATCCTGCCTGGACGACGACACAGCTGACGGTGTCAAGAGCCTGGATCCCGGACGTGTGCTTCTCTTCCTTGCAAGTAGGGTACCCTGACTTAGGGCAGAGGGAGATAGGAAGCACTGTGGGCGTCTGTGGGTATCCTGAAGGACTTTGATATTTTAATGAAGATGTTAGGTCGCTACTTTAACTCTGTATAGCATTAAATAAACATTTCCTTTCCTTTTCTCAAATCTCTGGCTTTGAGAGGCATCTTTCCATAAGGCGGTGGACAATAATGGACCTTCTGTTTGCTCTGTAACATGGTGACCGGACGGAGCTGGGGACGTGCCCTGGGTTCTCCCGGTTGTGGCCATGGCTGCTCTGATCTGGACAGAGGGGCGCCAGGTCTGCCCTCCTGCCTCACCTTCGTGCATTTCCAGCCTGGAGGTGGCGGCCGGGGCTGGACTTCTCCCCGCCCGCGACTACCCCAGTGAACGTGGTTTCCCCGAGGGGCAGCTGGCCCGAGGCTCTGCTCCCTTGCAGATGGCCGCTGGCCTTGGAGTGCGGTGGGGGCAAGGCAAGGGGCAGCCGCGCCCGGGATCCCGTGTGGCCGCTTTCTGGCGTGTGGTTTGTCCTGATGATGGCTGTCCTCTGCTGACGGATGCTTGGGCTCAGTGGGAAGCCGCCAGAGAGACTCCTGGGAGCTGGGGCCGGGCTCTTGGGGACCTGCACCCAGAAACGACCATAAGAGCCATTGACTTCCCTGTTGCCCTTGAAGGAAGTGCCCTTCTTTCCTGTCGTAGCCCCGATGGCTCAGTACGATGACACATTGTCCTCCTGGGCACCTCCAGGCGGGGCGCCATGAGGCGCTGTACTAAATGGAAGAAAGATCGAACGGGTGTCTCGATGACACAGGTGACATCTGGGGACGGCGGCTGCTGCCACCTCAGAGAGGGTTGTGGCTTCTGAGAGGTCGCTTCCACTTCGTGCAATGACTGTGATGCTTCCAGAAATCCTCCTCCTTTACTCACAGTGTTCCGTCTTCAGCTTGGCCTCCGGAGCCGTCCTGGTTCAATTCTCGAACGTCTGTGTGCAAGGGTGCCTGCTCAGGAGCTGGTCAGCCTGGGATGGAACCCCGACTTCGCCCGTCCCGGGGGGCGTCCTGAGGGGCTTCGTGCCTCGGCTTCCTCGTTTGTCCGCCGGCGACAATGAGAGTATTGAGAGGGTCGTCGTGAGGTTCAGACCAGCTGACTGGTGTCATCGAGCCCTTGGAAGGGCGGCTGGGGCGGAGCATCACGTGAGCGGTGACTCTGGTCTTACTTAGCTCTGGTGTTGCTCGGCTAAGCCGTCGATCCTAATGCCGCTCGTGGTGTGTGAGCTGGAATTAGAGGGGGGGGGGGATCAACCTGTTTCACCGTTAGACCCAGTGGGTGCCGTTTGCCAATGTGCTACGTTCCGAGGCTCCCAGTTACTCAGCGGATTCAAGCTGGACTAACCGGGTTAACTTCGCGGGGTGCGGAGGCCTTCAGACAGGCTGGGACGGTGCGGCTTGTGGAGTTCTGGAAGAAACTGGGTCTGGACGTCGGTGCCCTCACCTGTTTGGCGTGGCCAGGGCCCCAGAGCCTGGGAGGCGGGGGTGCTGGTCTGGACGTGGTCAGGGCTGGCTCCAGGTTCACATGAGATGAAGCTTTAGGGGTGAAAAGGCTCCCGGATCTTAGGACCGTGAAACACGGGGACGCGTGCTGTGTCCCTTCGCCGACTCGGTGCCAGTCCCTGAAGCGGCAGACCTCGACACAGGGCAACCTCTGGCGTCTTCAGGTAGGGCCCAGCCCGGGCACCGCTGGCTGCGTGTTTCTGCGCAATGAGGGCGCTGGGCGGCCAGCCGAGTGGGACGTGGGGGACCGCAGTTGGGAGTGTTCTCGGGTGCACTTCCTGCCAACGACGCGTTCTGAAGTTCTTTACCCCCCAGGAAGCCCTTTCTGGCAATAATCCTTAATCCAGAGCTGAGGGCACAAGCTCAGGAGCCTGACCTTGGAGCCCTGGGTGAGAATCCCTAGAAAGGAGCCAACCCAGGGTGCCACGCACCTCTCGGGCCAGAGCCCCGAGTCTCTGCGCTGCAGACTCGGGCTGGGCGGGATGCGGGGCTGGACCCGTTTTTCTAGGAATGGACCCAGACTTGCCCTGAGTCATCGCACGCTCGTCAGATGGCTGTCGTTAGCAACCGTCCGCATTTCCTGGTGATCGTCATTTCTCAAACCCGCCTTCCTCCGAGAGGCCTGCGTAGGGAGCAGAATTACCACCCGGCGTCTCCCCACTCACGCCGTGCTAGCTGGCACAGGCAGGGCGCCAGTTGGGAATTTCACAACCTTCGAAGAGATAGAGATGATGACAGAGAAAAGTCTAAGTAATGGCTGCTACTCACGGTGCGACGGTTGCACCCTTGCACGCGCTGGGGGCGAGCATCCCCTATCTGCCATCTCGGTGAGCTGTCTGCCTGGTGCAGATAAGGACGGTGACGCCGAGAGAGGACACGCTCGTCCTGGGGACTTCAGAGTCGCAGGAAACGCTGTGCACACGCCATTGCTCGGCTGCGTGCGTCCCCTAACAGGGGCGGTGGCCGGGGCTCGTACCCCAGCATCTCCTGTTCTCTCCATCCCTCCTTGGCAGCTGGCTCTTGGAGCCTTCCGGGGTCTCGGGGCGAGGGTGTGGCAATGGGCAGGCAGTGAGGGCCACCAGGGGCCTTGTGAAGGCTCGGGCTGTGTCGGCGCCTCCACGGTGGTGGTGGTGGGGCGGTGGGGCTTCTCTTCCCGCCACTCCTGCCCAGCGCCCACTTTGGAGAGACACTCCTTGCCTCAGGAGAGGGGCATAGGCCTTTCTAATTCAAAAGAACTCCTGGTAGCAGAGTAAGTTTGGAAGCATCCTACCCAAGGGCCGGTTTTTGTTCGCGCAGGTGCTGCAAGACTGAGTGAAGCTTCCAGAGACTGGGGATGGGGGGAGACTGAGGGGGCGCCTAGCATCCTGCCTTCCCCCGCAGGCCCCTCGGCAGTTTTGGGTCCCCACTGGAGGGGCCGGCGGAGGGTCCCCACAGAAGCCCTACATGTGTTCCAGGACACCCCGAGGACTCTTGTCCCCCCTGAACCTCCCCAGGTGAAACACTTGCACCGCATGCTCAGGTAGACTCTGAAGTGTCCTCCTCGCAGGTCCCCACTCGTGCCTGCTGTCACCTGCATGCGGCATAGACACGCCCCAGAGTGTCCACCTTATGGCCAGTGAGGCCCGAGGGCTGCTGCATGTGAGGAGGGGACAAGGAGGACCAGCCCCAGGAGGCCAGGTGGAAGGGGAACATTTTCGTGGACACCAAGACACATCCACACTGAGAGATGCGGGTGACCGAGGTCAGACGCACCCCCGGGCCCCCCACCTCGCCATGGGTGCCAGGCGGCGCGGGCCTGGAAAGGAGGAAACGAGACTGCGAAATTAGACCCAGCCGTCGTTAAAGCAAGCACCCTATGCGTTCCGCGCCCCCAGGTCTGTAGGCCAGGCTTTGTGGCACCGCCTGACCTCCCCGGCGATGGGCTGGCTCTTGTGATGGTGTTGGAAAGTAGGTCTTCATCACAGGGAGGGTTCGAGGCACAGCTTTAGTGACAAAGCTGCAGGGTCATGGGGAGAAGGGTCGTGGGAGGTGGGAAGCCTTGGATTCTCATTCTGACCTTGACCTTTATTTAGAGCATGACCTTAGCTATTGGTTCACCATTCTGGGCCTCAGGTTTTTTATTTTAAATTTATAACTTAATACTGGGTTCAATGAACTCTAATGTCCCGAAGGGTTGTAGTTGTGGGAGCCCATGCAGTTAAAAATTAGGTCCCAAATATGTTTCAATCGGGGAAAGGAAACGCCACATCGAGTCCCTCTCCCCCTCACTTACGCTGTTGAGCAGCCCGCAGCCTCCCCCCCGTGCCCCGATCTGCGCTCCCTTTTTACGTGGCCCTGGGAGCAGCCACTAGAAGTGTGTGGACCATGTGATTTGGTCCCATTCTACCCCGGTCTCCTTGGTGGCATTTTTCCTGGGGAACTGCCTGCCTAGGAATTCTTGGTATTGGCAGGGGCCCTTGCTGCTCCAGAATTTCTGTGTTTGGTCTTAAAATAGGCACATGCTTTGTCATGTGCTGACCTACCGGTGTGCAGAAATCCTCAGTGTCAGTGATGTTTGAAGAGGAAGTGCTGGGAAGATCACTGTGTCCTTTTGACCCCAGGGGCCGCCCCCTGCATGGGGGTCCTTGGATGCAAGCTTTATGCTTTTAAAAGAACCACAGACCCAGCAAGACAGAAACAGAGAGGTTTTGATACCTCTGTTATTCTTAAGACAAATGGAATGTCTCAGTCAGAACAGGTGTGGCCCTGACTGGTGTGGCTCAGTGGATCAAGGGCCAACCTGTGAACCAAAGAGTTGCCGGTTCAATTCCCTGTCAGGGCACATGCTTGGGTTGCGGGCCAGATCCCCAGTAGGCGGTGCATAAGATGCAACCACACATTGATGTTATTTATTTATTTTTTTAAAAAGGGTGAATGCTGATCTTGCACATACTCGTGCATGTCCTAACTGTTAAATACATATACTTATTTCGGTCTGGCACCCTCCCCCACCCCCTGCCCCTGTGCAGTGCTGGGTGTGCGTCTCTGGCACCCCAGCTTTCCTGTGGCGTTGCTGACCCTTTCCCGCGGTTTCTGCTAACTCGTCCACTTTCCGCCCCAGATGCCGAGGTCCTGGAGGACGGGAACGTATCCTTCATGATCGTAACACCCGGGCCTAACCCCCGGCTGAAGCGGTGGGCGGATGGATACGCGAGGAGCGGAGGCCGGAGGCAGCGAGCAGACACGGGGGCAGGAGCCCAGCGGTCGTTACTGGGCACAGGAAATTGATAGCAAGGAACGTTTGCAGTCCCGCTGCTGCGCGTGGGCTGTGTGATTCGTGGCCAACGATCTACAGGCCAGGAGTCCGGCTGAGGGCTGGAAGCACGCGCTGGTGTGCACCGAGGTGGAGGGAGGCAAAGTCGGTTAGTGCCTCGGGACAACTCACTTGTCCGCGGGGATGCAGAGAGCACGTTTGTCCCATCACCTCCTCGATCAAGGAAGGGGTTTAGGACGTCAGTGTTGGTTCACGAAAAATAGATGAGCAGTTATAAGACGGATGTCTCGTTTGAAAAGCTGCTATGCTTGTTTCAAAAATATCACACTCCTTATCTTGTAACTTGGTTAGATGTTAGAATCACTAGGGAGCTTAAAATAAATCCCGATTCTCAGGCTCTGCCCTAGACATTATCTTGGACCCCGTGGGGTGAGACCCAGGCACCGACAGCTTTCCGGGTCCGCGGTGGTTCCCAAGGGCGTTGGGTCCCCTCCCCTGGGCCACACCTCTTGGGGGGACACTGGACTGTGAACCGCAAGAAAGAGTTGCCCAGACAGAGTTCGAAGTTGGCCTGGAGCTTACAAATGGGTGATTTGGAAAAGTATCTTCAATTCATAATCATTTAAAAACTCATGCATGCTAAACATGGAGTGAAAATGCTCCGTGAGACGGTTTTACCATTTGGAGTTCATTATGGCTAAAACCGTTGTTTTGTACCAACTTAACTGGCTTTCGCGTGTAAACCGAGCTTTCTCCGGGCTCGGGAGTGTGAAGACGCCCACAGCACAGGGCAGACTCGGGCGCGTGTGGGGCATAGGTCCGCTTCCGGCCCGGCTGCCACTCTTGCACGTTGCCACAAATGTCACAGGTGCGGCGGGCCAAGTCTTTCAATGCCACGCCCACCCCTGGGAATAAAACTCATTCCCAGGGAAC